>JAANSQ010000302.1:7047-27650 GCA_036850885.1 Lepidocyrtinus dapeste
ACTTAATCACCTGTACAAGCCTGCCTAAGAAGCTTCGATCAAATCATCGATACATTAGAAAATTCTGGACGAATGCTCATTCATTCCTGCTAATGCGATTACTACACAATTTAGATTCCTCTTTACACGAGATTCACTCCTTTTCACAGAGATACGGAAAATGATTAAGCTCTTCAAATAAAAAATGGAGAAAAGAGGAAGGAAAAAGGTGAAGTTCTAACAGCTGGATGGCTTTCACCTAGGAAACTATGTAAAAGATCCTTTTGATGTGATTTGTGATGTTGATCATGATCATATCATGTACATTTCCATGGCACTCGCCACCAATCAAATGAACACACGAACAGAGCAAAAGAGTATCGAACTTAATCCCTATTTAAAGAGCCCAATGATTCCAGTACCAACTTAACGAATCAGATCCTATTAGGTTTCTCTTGGTTGGGATGGCTCCAGTAAATAAAATGAAAAAAGAGGCTTACGCCAATTAGGTCCTTATCAACTCAATTATTTCGAAAAAATATTCTGAAAAAAGAATTGAAAATAATACTTTGACTTTTGTATTCTCTACTTCACCTCCGATCGAGTTGTCCTTATCATCTTCATTCTTCATCCTCTTATAATATTTCATTTTTACTCCCAAAGCCAAGTAAAGAGGCTTCTATTCTTTAACTATTACAATCTTTTTCGAAAAAGAGAGAGAGAGAGAGGGGAAGGCTTCAAAATTTGTTGACTTCCCATACACCTCCTTCTAGAATCTAGAGTTATGGTGGAAGGGAGGGAAATCAAGCCAATGACTCATCTCAGATTATTTATGTTAGCAAAATGGTTGTACACGTCAATGAGCCTCTAGACTTTATGCAATGATTTGTGGAGTTCAACCGCTCACAAGATTATGTAGACATGGTAACCTCACTAATTTCCGGTTTAACTTTACGGGATGCAATACACGATAAAATTTATGTACCAACGGAGCAATTAATTTCATTTCGGTCTATTAATTTATATAAAACAGAGTCATTTCATAAATATTTCTGGTATGGCGCTTATGCTCTCGCTACATAATCACATTTAAGCCTTTACGAGCAAAAAAAAATATTCTATGATTTAAAAAAGGCTATACTCCGGCAAAACAAAAGTTGAAAAGACAAAGAGGGATTAGAAGTAATCCAAATGAAAGGAAAATATCTGGTTGAGCAGTACCGCACCGCCTGCACTCCCTTGTACACAGCTGACAATGAAAGGTGATAAATGAAACAGGACAAAACTTCCCCTGATTTGCATGCATCGTACGAGAGAGAAAGGACCACCGCGAAAAAAATACGTCTCTTTCTCTCTCTTTGGCAGGGTGACAAGCTAATTAATTGAGCTCAAGTTGGGAAACCGGGCTTTATTAGGAGGGAAGCTAGAGATTATAACCGCCATCCTACAAATATCAATGGCTGTGTAATACTTAGATTTCCTCTTTGTTTTCCTAACTTGAAAATTATTTTTGCAAAAAATACCAAAAATACAAAACGAATTAGCTGTTCTACACATGTACTTTTGCTATGGTCTATCCTGCCAGATAAAAAATGTCGAAATAAAAAGTTTTTATCACGATCCCACACGAAATATTAAATGACCAATAAGACCAAACTGATCAAACGTGATGAATTATCCAGAGGAAGGCATAGAATTGTCTTGGAGATTAGATTTGTTTCTGAAGTTTCTCCAGGGCGAATTAAACCGGAACTGTAATGATAAATGGGTCATTTAGTAAAGACAATGCAAACATAATTGCTCTAATGGCATTTTAATTGAGTATTAAAGCAGACTTTTGATTGTCACTTGGGTTTTTTTTAAGAAGAGCAAGTGCATGAGAAGTGCCCTGTCTATGAAAATACCAAACGCCACAAAAGAGAGTTCAACTTTCAATTTCATTTTAATTTCCATTGTGCAGCCGAATTAAGGCTGATATGAATTCCTAAATGGGTTCTTCGTATTCCGCTGCATGTGCGTATTTTCTTGAGGCATTTTCGTGTGATGAATTCCATTCAAGGGGAAATCTAGGGGTCTGAGGTCTAGGCTTTGGCTAAAATGGCAACATGACTTGGCTTTTCCATCCATTCTTGTAAAAAGTGGTATGTCATGTAAAGAAAGAGAGAGAGAGATGAAGAGGGACGTGACATGACCCAAAAAATATTTAAGAGACTGAAAACGTGCTAAGAATAATTGCAACTTTTGCTGTCCTCCCACTTCCTCACTACAATCCGTCTATCCATCACCGTTTATGCCCATAAAAAATGCCAAGAGAACATCGAACACCAGAGAAAAAATATAATTGGAAGTGTACCATTTTTTTTCTCTTTGGAATGAGGCTGGAATCGCTGGAAAGCTAAAATTGAGAAGTAGTCTAGAGTCTGTAGGGTCTACAAAGCTAAATGAGGATCTGATGAGATGAGTCAAACTGACCTTTAATGATAATACCGTGTATGTGTGTGCACTTGAACAGAACTGTATATCAGGTTTTCACTCCTTGTTCCCATTGATTACTTGATCGGAAGGGTGGTGTAGGCGAGGAGACTGGAAATTACTCAATTTATCATTTCATTTTGCGTAACAAGCCTTGTACTCGTTGTTTGATTGGAGCTAGTTCTCTTTAAGGACCATAATAGGATGGCTTCAGGAGTACATGTCCTAACCGCAAAATAAATGGGATTAGGTTCGCTCCAACGAAATATTTTTGTTCCTTGATCGTGCTCAACTCTAAAAGTCTAAAGACTTTGGAAGGATTGGATGAGTTGTAAACTGGAAACTGTGGTAAAATTCCAATTGTAGCAGCTTAACTTTGAAATAACGTTTTGGAAGTTGGAATCGTTAGATGATCAGGAACCATACTGTTTGCCTTAGGTTTTGGGGAGATGCAAGAAAATTGCAAGGATTTACAAACTTTTTGATTTAAGCTGGGTAATATAATGTCACTTAGTTTCCTATTCGATTTACACTTTGCAATAACTGCTTTCTGCGGATCATGATTAGATCAGGAGTCAGGGGTCGAGCGTACTCTAGGAAATATTGAACATGGTCAGATCAGGAGGGAATATCAAAAAATTTCTTTACAACTACGTGACCACTTTTGGTATTCCGTAAATGCTCCTCTTAAATTTCAACATTAAGAAATCAAATAGGAAATGGCATGGTTCGGAAAATCCCTTAAAAGCATAAATTTACATTTTTAAATCCACACCAATTATAAATTTCCACTCATTCCCTCCAATTAGTCTTCTTTAGAAAAAACTAGTAGTATAAGTTCCTTTCCTATTCCGGGAAAATGTGAAACGTGAAAAGACGTAAGACGTAACTGCCAATTCAAAAAAAAAATTTGCTGAACAGGAAGCACACTAGGAAACGAAGGAGAAAAGAAAAACTGAACTGAAAAATGTCTCTTATATTTCACATTTCCTCCATTTTGGTAATAAGTAGAGTAAAAGTGTACAGGGAAGAAATTAACGTACGAATGGATCTTTTATGCGATGGCACGTCCCATGAATTATTTTACAGTTGAGGGTTGGGGTAGATGATAGTTTTGGTGGTGACATCACCCGCTCTCGCTATTTTTCTTGTTGCTTTCTGCTTGGTAAATTGGTAATGCACGAGGCGACAACACGGAAAGCATTCGCTGTCAACACTCATCCTCTAATCAAAACTTACAATGTGTCCCTGACGACTTACATTCTTCTTGTTGTCATCAAAACAAGAAGACAATTGGATTTCTTTTCGTAATCTTATCAAAGTTGTATACCATCCGAGAGAAGAAAAAATGAGTAGGGTTTTATTTTTTTCGATTCCTTCCATTCGGGAAGTTTCCAACGGGAGCTTCTGGAAGAAGGTGACAAACGACAAACGTAGGAGAGCTGGAGAGCATATGTTTGGAATATAAATATGATCGGATGTAATCCCACTTTAGAACTTTATACAATCCACGTTAATCAATATAAGATCCCAGGGCTTGGGCTCGTGGTTCATGTAATTCGTGTGGCATTTGAGTTTCATTGGAATTATTAGCAAGACTAGGCTTCTAGACTCCCCCTGAAAATTTCCTAGGAAATAAATTCCATGAGTGCGATTTAGTTTAGGGAATTTGATCTTTGAAGCTTCGGGGTGAGAATTTGAAAGAAAGGGAAATGGGAAAAGTTGACGGATGGAGATTAATTAAGCGTGAAATGAACGTGAAGCCAATGTAGTAACAATAAATGATGTTTTGTTTTTAGCAATTATGGGCAACTGCTCGAGATATCCTGGAACTGGGTGCATTGTCGTCGAAGATGCCAAAGTGATGGCTCGAGGCGACAAAAACTATCCTGTGATCGACCACACGTCCATTTCGCCCAAAACGAGTGAAGGTAAGTGACTTATGGGAGTTATGGGAGTTTTAGGAGTTTTGGGAGTCGTGCTGATGAAGGGAAATTAGTACAAATGATTCTATGGAGTTATCGGAGTGACATGATGAGAATGCTTGTTTTTTTTCAGTGGAAATGGTTACCCCGACGAGTCTAGTGCCAGAAGTGACATCGAGAGACTTTGGAGGCTACAGTGATGGTTTAAGTCCAATAGAAATCCTGTGGGGACAGCCCCTCACGCGTCGAATAGAGCCTTATTCGTACTGGACTCTGGAGCTGGAGATGAGGGATAGTGCTTACGTAAATCTAAATTTTAGTTTCCCATGGGGCTCCAACTGGGCCTTACTCTTCCGGAAAAACGCACTCCCGTCCATCACTCAACACGATCTCATGAAGATCATCAAGAACGGAAGGATCGAGCATAGGAACAAAATCAGACATGTTCGTTGGGCACCTTCTGACGGTCGGCCTAATTCCAATCGTAACAGCACCTCCATAAACTCCGCAACCAACTATTATTACCTCCCTAGTAGCAGCAATCACTTTATCCAGCAAAGTAGCAGTTTGAATAATGTTACATCATCCGCATCACCTTCCTCCTTAGGGAGTGAAAACGCTAGAGGGTCCTTTAGACAGAAGAGAGAGTACGTTGACCAAAGTGTACTCGTCTTTTCTGAGTATCTGGAGAGTGGCAAGTGGCTCCTACGTCTGTTCAACGATGATCTGTTGGAGAGGAGAGTAAGCGTACTGGCCAATATCGACAAGAACGCTGAGGTGAGGTGTCCACAGCAATGCAGCGGGAATGGGAATTGCGTCTATGGGAAATGCCACTGCTTCGATGGATTTGGAGGAGTTGACTGCTCCATCAGTAAGTGAAGGAAGAGTTTCATAAAAACATTTTTCCGCTTTTTCCTTGTTTACTTGAGATACTGGAGGGTTTGGATGGATTTGCGTTTGAATGAAGTTGTGGATTGGCTAGGATTTGATGGATCACAAGATCTAGGCCAATTTATATGCATGAATAGAAAATGTAATTTTGTTTGTCGTTTTTTTCTCTCTCTCTTTGTGTACTCCCTCCTCCTCTGATTTCCTCCCTGGTATTGGCGATACTCTGCTGTTGACTCAGGTGTTTGTCCAGTGCTGTGTAGTAACCATGGTACATACAGTGGTGGAAAATGTCACTGTAATAGTGGCTGGAAGGGCGCCGAATGTGACATTCCTGAGGCGGAATGTGAAATCGGGAATTGTAATGGGAATGGAGAGTGCTTGGCTGGAAAATGTTCTTGTCGAAAGGGATGGACTGGAGTCTTATTGCGATAAGGGTAACTTCATCATCAATTCCTACCAAAAACATACATAGAGATTGTTACAGGATATGTGTACACGGAGGATGTTTTCCCTTCATTCCCACACACATGCACACCACCTACAAAAGTATAGAGTAGCTTGCGTGTTGGATTTGGATTGTTGTTGCGGAAAGTAATCAATCTACTTAATTAGATACCCTCCAAGCAAGAAGCTGGAGGGGAGTGTGTTTGTTTGCGCTTATCGCTCCATGTAATTTCATGATTCGAGTGTCTCAATTTGTCATTTTTATTCATTAGCTCAGAACACACTTATGCAATGGGGGAATGTGATATGAGCCCGATGACAATACAAATTCAAGCCTACTCAACCTAATTTTTTTAGTCTATAGTAATTCATTCCATACCTTTTTTGTCTCCAGGGGATTGTGCGGATCCTACTTGCTCCGAGCATGGGACCTGTTTCGATGGGAAATGTTTATGCCATGATGGCTGGTCTGGTATTTCCTGCAGGTAGGCTTCAATTTCTGGATGCAATACTTAATGTTCAACAATGAATGCATTTTGTAACTTCAAAAAAATTCAATTTTTTCTCAGTGTTCCGGATAGTCTCCTAGCCAAGTGTATCCCGGATTGTTCAGGTAGGGGAGAGTTTGATGCAGCGAGTGGCAGGTGCCTCTGCCAGAAGCCTTACGTTGGTCCAAATTGCATGGAAGGTAAGGAAACAATGAAGCTATTTGTGCAACGCGTTTAGAATATCTGTAGCAGTTGCATCTTGCATCATCACTGATGCGTACCATATTGGAATTGGATATTGGAGTGGAAATTGTTTTCTCCCATTGCACAACATCGCATAGCTCATGTTCAGGTGCTGTAAAAACTAGAAAGCTCAAGGAGGGAAAATACTAAAGCTTATGAAAAACTATTTGAATGGTTACGACTGAATGCACGCATCCTCTTGTCCCTGATATAATAAGCAAAGGCCAATTACTCAACCGGAAACTTGAAAATATATTGAAAGTGTAGGGAAAAAAATGTATGAGATGTAGGTGCAGAGTTAGGTGACCCTCGTGCCATGCCTTGGATTTTTCTCAGCACCATCATAAGCAGCCAATACACTTATACGGTCTTTACTCTCTCCAGACTCCAGAGTTACCAGGTTTTGATTCCAAACATGGAAACATGGAAACATGGAGAGGGAACATTGATGTGGATGTGGTTCTAATGTGTTTTGTTCGAGTAGAGATTTTCAAGTGGAAGCTTTAGTTCAGCATGGACCGCTACAACCAAACTTGGAGTGCGTGTACGGAGAAAGTCATCGAATGTTTTGAATGACGTTTGAGTCTATTGCATTTCCCCTCTTGAATCTTGAACGGAAGAAATATGCATTTTTTATTGTATGCCTTGCCTTCGGTTGGGTTGTGGGATCGCATCCAAATCAAAAAGATGAGGGAGCGAGAGTGAAAGTTTCATGGAATCGCATCGCACCCACACGCATCAATTGCATTACAGATGGCTTGTATGACCCTCCACAGTGACTCTTGTAGTCCATGTGGTAGTTCAGTCTAGTACAAGATGATTTCGTGACCTTAGACACATTTGGCTGGATTTTGAAAAAAGTGAAAGCATTATTTTTATCTTGTGTAACGACAGGAAATTACATTAGAGGGCTAAAGTAATGTATTTGTAAAACATAGTTTCTTTCCGGTTGGGTGTTTTTCTAGAGAAAAAAAATCCTTTTAAAAAGTCATTATAATGAATGTAAGGAGTTGAGAGAATTCCTAATAAAATATGTTCTTGTTGGTAGTTGCCTGCGACAAAGAATGTGGCCAGAATGGATTTTGTAATGCGGAAGGAAAATGCGAGTGCAGTACTGGCTGGTCAGGAGATCACTGCGAGTTTCTAACATGCGACGCTCGATGCCAAGAGCACGGTCAATGCAAGAATGGGACGTGTCTATGTTCTTTAGGCTTCAACGGGAGGCACTGTACTCTAGGTAAGATTTAATAGGCTTCGGAGCGTATAAAAAAATGGTTATTGAAGAAAAAAGAGATTTTTTACCAAAGGAAAAAAAATTGGCTGCAGCTTACATATGTTTCGTTTTCCGGCTATCTCTTCCAGAATAAAAAATAAATAATTTTGCTTGCTCTTTTCTTGCTCAGGATGGAGGAAAGCTTAGGAAAATGATATATTTTTTGTTGTATTTTTGTTACTGTATCGCAGCCGGATGTTCCAATTCTTGTAGTCATCACGGGTCATGCATAATGCAAGATGGTTGGTACAGTTGTCGCTGTTCTGGTGGCTGGGCTGGAGAAGACTGTGCTATACGGTTGGAGACCAATTGCTCAGATGATATTGATAATGATGAGGGTATGCTACCTTAAGCCTTAGATTCCTCCTAAAAAAACCTTGATAAAATCAATTAATTTACCCTTTACAGACGGCATGGCGGACTGTTCCGACTCTGAATGTTGTGATGACCCAAACTGTAGGGATCACCTAATGTGCATGACGGCCAACGACCCTGTGGAGGTGTTGTTACGTAAACAACCTCCTTCCGTAACATCCTCCTTTTTCCAAAGGGTCAAGTTCCTCATTGAAGAGAACAGCGTACAGAGTTACGCTCAGAAAGATGAGTACTCTGAAAGGTAATGAGCACTGTACACTCTAAAAAACAATTTAAGCGTATCTTTTCTCTACCGTAGCTCTTATCACTTTCATATATAACTTGAGTTGACGGTCTTTAATCCCCAAACTTAAAAAATTTTACCTCCTAGTTCAATCTCTTAAATGTATTATATGACTTGTGCATAACTAATCATTTCTCTCTTTTTCAAGCGAATTCTTCAAGACTTAATTTACTGTCTTCTTTGTCTTGACTTAATTTGGCGGAAAATATTTTTGGCACGGTGTGGTCTCATTCACTTTCAATATTTCAATCTGATAATCGTTGAGTACCACGAAGAAATTTAGAAAATGGTATGACACACTGTTTGAACTGAAAATGATGGGACTATACTGGACTTTACGACTAGACGTTGCATCTTTAGGGAAATTTTAGGGAGTAGGTACTGTACAACAGACTTAAAATGATGTATAGTGTACTTAACTGTACTACTTACTCTCTCTTTCTCTTTCTCACTCTTTCTCTCTCTCTCTCTATCTCTCTCTGTATGTGTGTGTGTCCTTTGTTTGTCCATACGTTTATCCGATGTACTAGCCGAAAGACAAAAGACCTTTAAACCTCAGAAACAATTTACACTAAAAAATTACATTAGTCTGTCTCTTAAAATATGCTGTTTTAATTCAAACAGGTATTTTGTCTAATTCGGTGAAAACCTTTTTCCTTCCTTGCTTACTACGAACTATTGTCTTTTCTTTTCAGTTTAATACCCTCTCGATCTTTAAGTTGATCCTTGTGAACGCTTCATTCATTCACTAAGCATCCATCCAGAAATAGACATTTTTTTTCTCTAGTTTTTTTTCTAATCTATTCCTCCATGTACCTTTCCAGGTTTACACCCTCCTTAGTTTTAAAACTGGATGGATGTGATGAATCCAGCGTGAAAATTTTCTAGAAGTCTACGATTGCGAAATAAATGCTTGCTTTCTCCATTTGATTTTATACGGTGCGATATATGATATCTCCTCTGGAGAGCCTCTCCAGGTATTCCTTGAGCCTTAGTGTAATTTCGAAATGATAGTTGCGCCGCAAAAATAATAAAACTGTAATTTGGATAGGGTTTGTGTGTGTATCAAGTGGGCATAATCCTCTGGAGAAATGCGTTAATCTTACGTAACCTAATAGGATATGTTTTTTTATTGTGTGCGATATTCAATTTGTCGACTTCCGCCTTTAAAATTTTTCAGTAAACTAATCATTGCCAATTGTTTTGTTTCTGATCACATCTCACTCACTTTCCCTGTCTGTTGTGCCCGAAAACTGTAGTCATTTTTGGAACTCTTTCGATGCTCGGTAAGTCTAAAAAAACACAACCAAAACAAATCAAACAAAACGAAAGTTTTTGTTTCTATAAAATCTTCTCTTACTCTCGTATCATTCACAATGCTTAATTTTCTCAATAATTTTCACAAGGGAACTCTAACTCTAGTTAAACTTACTGAAAACATTAGAAGAATTAGTACAATCGAAACTAATCCAAAATTTTCAATTTTTTTTAAAAAACGAGTGTATTTACTTCCTAACAAAATAAAACAGTGGTAAAAAATGTAAAAATACAGCTTGGTTTGGAGTTGAAAATCTTAAAAAATTTTGAAATTAAAAACTCGCGCGCTAAGACTAGTACCAAAGGATACTTAAAGTTGCTTTAAAGTTTTAACCTAGTCCGTTCCAAAGGACGGAATACATTTTGAGTTTTAGTTTGAAAAGCTTACGCGCTTTATCATTTTGTTGATTCGCTGTGCTATCTATCCTACCAAAAGTTGGAGGAGTAGCGAGGAGTAATTATCTCTTAATCTAACTCAAAATTATCTATGAAACTCCCAAAGCAAAAAAATCTTTAACCTTTGTGACCCTGTCTTTGTCTAAAACTGTTCCTTTCCTTGAACGATACTCTTTAACGAGATTTTTCTCCTTAAATGTCTCTTTTCTCTCCATATCAACTGTAGAATAGATCTAATCTATTAAAATTTATAGTACAGGAATAAAAAATCCATACACTATCAATTCTTTAAATAAAAAGGACAGAGAAGTTCAAATCTAGCTCAATAGACGATTTTATTCGTAAAAATTCCCAATTTATTATTATTAGCATGAGCTGGAAAAAATATAGTCCATACATATTTTTTCACATCCGGTGAAATCGGAAAGATCCAAGAACAAAAAATAAACTTTCTTCTTTTTCTCTTTCTCTATCTCTCTGTCTCTTTGTTTTTGCTACACATTCTCTCTCTCTGTCTGTCTGCGAAGCTGTAGTTGTACACATAAAAGTTAGCTGCGTGGCAAAAATATGAGTCCGCCAAATTATCTCTGACAATGGGGATGTATTCCCCGTGGGTATTTATAGGCGTGTGTCCGTGATTCGCGGTCAAGTCCTTTCTCCTGATGGCCTTGGCATCGTTGGAATTCGTGTAAGCGTAGACAAAAGTTCGAGGTTCGGATTCACTCTCACCAGGAAAGGAGGATGGTATGATGTTCAAATAAACAATCTGTGTGTTTACCAAATCAAACAATTTCTCTCTCTTTCGCTCTTTCTCTTTCTATTGCCTCTATCTCTCTCTATTTATGTGTGTACTTGGCTTTGAAAATTTATAAAAAAAATTGTGATTCACAAATTTATGTGATGAAGACTAGTTAAGTGAATGTAATTAAAAAATAATAGTGTCATGTCTCTCGTATGCATTCTTTGCGTGTGTGTGTGTGTGTATTCTGTTTCGTGTACTTTTTCTATCGTTTCTTGGAGTTTGGGAGGTGGTGACATATTATTCTCGGTGTGATTCCTTAGGTTCGATATGTTGGTGAATGGAGGAGGCTCGGTCACCTTGGGCTTCTCCCGTCCTCCCTTTAGACACTTGACTAGGACGGTGTTCGTCCCTTGGAACGAGATAGTGGTGTTGGATCCCCCTGTAATCATGGCTGCTGGAGGGTCGCATTCGAGGGAAAATCAACTGGAGGAAAGTAGCGAGACTGCACAGGCACCTTGCTTACAGCACGATAACGAGTTGTTGAAACCTTTCGTAATGTCCAGCTGGCTCCCAGGGATGGTTGGAGCTAGTCCTCAGAACAGTGTAGTCTTTTCTGAAACTCAGGTGAGCTATTTACTCTGGTTTTCTCAAGTTGCCCCGGTTGAATGGTAAGTGACTTACTGGGATTTTGATTGGTGTAGATATTACAGCAGAGCATAGTGATTCCCGGATCGGACGTGCATTTGCTATATCATAGCAGTCAGTCTCCAGGTTACCTGGCGACAATTTTGATGCAACTTACGGGTCCAGAACTACCTCCAGATTTGAGTCTAGTCCATCTGAAGATAACCATTGAGGGAGAGCTGTACCGTAAGACGTTTGAAGCTGATCCAAACATTACCTACACTTTCGGCTGGAAGAAGAGGAACGTCTATCAGCAAAAGGTTTATGGCGTAGCTTCAGCTCGTGTAGCCATAGGTTACCAGTACAGCACCTGCTCTCGCCCCATATGGACTGTACAGACGGTCACGTTAAAAGGCTTCGACGTGGATATTGCTGACGTTGGTGGATGGAATCTAAACATTCATCACCACTACAACTTCCACGAGGGTATTTTACAGAAGGGAGATGGCTCCGAAGTGCACCTTAAAGAGCTCCCTAGGATTGTCACTGCCATCATGGGAGAAAAAGGGCAGCAGAGATCTTTGCTCTGTGAGCCTTGTGAAAATAAGCTGCTTTCTCCGTCCGCATTAGCCACCGGACCGGATGGTAGTATTTACGTAGGAGACTATAATCTCATCAGGAGAATCACTCCAGATAATGTGGTATACACGGTGCTCCAGCTAAGGTGAGTCTTGAGTCCATTATACTTAATAGGTTCATGTTCTCCAGGCTTAGAAGAAAACGAGCTAAAGTATAACTTTCCCTTTGTATACTTCCGTTTGTGAACTTAGTGCCACTAAAGTATCGCATCAGTATTACATGACCATTTCACCCGCGGATGGACACCTCTACATCTCCGATCCCGAGAAATATCAGGTAATTTTTTTTTCTTGCCAAGTCAGCCTTTTTTCTCCATGTTATTCTCTGTGTCTAGACTGGAGTGAATGTAAATCCCTACATGGTGGAATTACTTTTGTCTGGTTTAGATTCTACGCGTGAATTCAATGGACCAAATAGAAGATCCCCGTGTGAACTACTCTCCTGTAGTAGGCTCCGGGTTGAAATGCGTACCTGGAGACCCAGCCAATTGTGGGGACGGCTTTCCCGCAAAGCTTGCCAAGTTAAATCATCCTAAAGGCATAGCGATCACTAGCGATGGTGCAATATACGTCGCTGACGGACCAAACATTAGATACGTAGATGTGCATGGAATGATCCGCACTCTAATAGGGAGCCATCCTCACAGAGGTTCCCGCTCCGGTACTACAAAAACTACAGACTTTGAGTCATGCCGTGTGAAGCGTAAGGACATCACCCAGGTGCAGCTACACTGGCCTAGTAATCTCGCCCTGAATTTAGTAGAGAACAAGCTACTCTTCATTGACGAGGGGATGCTCTTCCAGATAACGGATGATAACCAGCTGGAACGCGTATTTGGGTGTGATACTGCGGACAAAGTGGTAAGACCTATTTTGGATTTGGCGTTTAGTCCCAAGGGCCAGTTGTACTTCGTGACGGAGGACTCCAATCTCTATACGGTCAAGAGACAAGGAGAAGTTTTGTTAGTAAGGACGGACAAGATTTCTCCATATGGACATAACGTCACTGGCTCCTATTCAGCTCAACCCCAGAGCTCATCGTCTACTTCTTCCTTGTCATCATCCTCACCCCCAACTTCTTCTAGTATGGCGCTGCAGAGGAACAATCTAGACGCTGGTTTCGTTTCTGCACTCAGCGTAGGCGCTGATGGGACTGTGTATGTTGCTGACCAAGCTAATTTAGAGCTGATCAAGATTGCAGACTTCATTCCAACTCCGGCGGATATGAATACAGATTACGAGGTGGTGTTCCCCGCCACCGGTGAAATCTACGTATTTAATCGGTATGGCCAGCACACCTACACCAAAGACCTAAAGTCTGGGAAGGTGTTGTACGCCTTCCTGTACACGAAGAATACGAGCTATGGAAAGTTATCGAAAATTAGCGACGCTGCAGAAAACAAAATTTTGTTTTTGAGGGACTACTCCTCCGTAGTGTCCACTATTGAGAACACTCAAGGAAAGAAGTGTAACTTGAAGATTAACCATCTAGGAAGGCTCGTCCATTTCCAGGAGATGGAGAACTCTGAGATCAGACTGGAGTACTCAGAGGAAGGTCTACTGTTGGCTAAGACCACCACGGCTGGACTAAGCTCCCTTTATGCCTACGACCGATTTGGGAGAGTGAAGCGGGTGATTGGGGAGACGGGCATTATTACCAACTTTGATTATGAGCTGACGGGCTCAGCCATCCAAGTCCGAGTCACGGATTCCCAAAGCAAGAAGGAATTTTTGCGTTTCTCCGTCCTCCAGAATGACGAAAAGGATGAGGTAATTGTGCAAAAGATGAATGGCGCGGAGAATGTGGTTAAGAGGAGGATGCTGCAAAGGGACATAAAAAATGCGAGCTATAGCCTCCGCACAGAAGATGGTGCCATTTTGTCTGGAGGCTCTTGGGGGATTTTCCCTTTACTTCGTGATGGAATTCCTCCAATGCCTGTAGAGGGTAATTTAATGCGTGGTCCATCATACCAGTATCTTATTGACTTGGAAGCAGGCTCATCTTCGCAGTCCTCCAGTGGAAACAAGCACGAGTGGAAGTTTGGATTGTTGGGCGATGGCAAAGGGCCAGAAAGAATTTTGGATAGGCAAATCTGGGTCAACGAGAGTCGCGTCCTCAGCCTAGAGTTTGATCAAAGTTTGTCTAGGGAAGTGATTCAGAGTAGGGAGCGCGACTCCATTTTCTACATTCAATATGACAAGACTGGACTTCCTCTGTATTTCATCCAGGGCTCGAATAACGGCTATCGATTCTCCATGAACATCACTTATGACAGATTTAAGCGTATAGAGTCTTGGAAATGGGGAGAGGGACGTGGTCTCCAAGTGACATATGGACGTAATGGGTTCGCCACTGAAATGAAAAATTTGGAGGGTTCTCGCACAAAAACAATAGAGTACAATGAGTACGGCCAACCCTCCAATGTATCTTTGAAGTCTGGCCGCTCCTTCCTTTTCCATTATGATGTACACGGTGGTCTGAAAAGCGTCGAGATGCCTAAAGGAACTCGTCACTCGTTCCTTCTCCAGTACTCCATCAGTTTCACCAAGCTGGTGTACCAGCCGCCTGGCTATGGGGCAATAAAGAACTCATTCGTCAAGTACTTTAACTCTTACGGCCTCCTAGAGGCTATCCTACTGCCTTCGGACAATGGAAGGATTTACCAAGAGTATGATCTACTCCGTAGACCAACTCATTTGCTCTTCAGCGAAGGTAAAATCTCGAGAAAGTACAAAGCCAAGGGTGTAACGGTCACTGTTACCGAGGGCAAGTTTGACTCGACCACCCATCTGTGGACCAATGGAGTGGGAAAGACTGTCCAGGAGAAGCAAGAGTTCAATGCCAAGTTTGGATTGGCTACGTCAAAGCTGGTGTACGAGTATGACTCCAACTTCCGTCCGATAGTGATGAAGGCGAGGATTGGGGGCAATGTGCTACCAGACTTCCAGCTTGCGTATAATGCTAAAACCGGAGCTTTGGATCAGCTCGGTACGTTCCGCATTGCTCAAGGGAGTAGTCAAGAACGATCTGTTTTTGATGGGATGGCCATCTTCTCCCAACGTCTTAACGGCTATGGTCAGCCTGTACAGTACTCGCTGACAATTCAAGCGGAAGAAGTGTTCAGAATGGACTTTTTCTACATGAATAACTCCCATCAGATCCAACAGATGCGTATGAAGACCAAGAACTTGGGCACCAGTCCCGTGAGGAACTTTACTTATGATGAGGACGGCCAACTGACTCAAGTGGACTCTACCGAGCCCTGGAGGTTGTTTTTTTTTACTTTTGACTAATAATATAAATAGAAAATTTTGGAAAGATGGTGTTTAACGGACAGTTGAAATTTATTGAAAAAATTTACAAATTCTCACAAGTTCATTCACTTTTCCAACAGGTTCGAGTATGACATGAATGGAAACCTCAAGAGCTTAACTTACAGGGAAAACACCATCGCTTTGGAGTACAACGACCAGGACAGAATCGTGAGGTTTGGAGAAGCTCTGTACAATTACGATATGGTTGGGAGAGTTGTGGAAAACGCTCGTGAGGAGTACTTCACATACAACGCCCTGGGCCAACTAAAGAGAGCCTGGAAGAGGGGAAGGTTTGACGTAGAGTACTTCTATGACTTTGAGGGAAGACTCGTAGCGCGAAAGGATAACCACGGGAATGCGACGCAGTTTGTATATGCCGACCTAGTGAACCGGGACCTTGTCACGCATATATACAGCCCCAGAGAGAACAGACTTTTACACCTGGTCTACGACGAAAACGAGAGACTGATCTTTTTCCAGGTGAACAGGAACCAAAAGTATTATGTGGCCAGTGACCACTGCGGCACTCCCCTCGTCATCTTCAACCAGTATGGTCAAGCTGTGAGGGAGATCTCGAGGAGTCCATTTGGTCACATTGTCTACGATTCAGATGCCTACTTTTACCTTCCCGTCGACTACTGCGGCGGCATACATGATAAGGTACGTATGTTCATGACTCCGGAGCAATAGCAATGCACCACCTCTAGGATATTATATGACACAATTTTCTGGAATATTAATGCGTTTTTTTCCTCTGGGGGAAATAGGTGACCTCGTTAGTTCATATGAAAAACAAGCGCGTTTACGACCCTCTAATTGGCCAATACCTTAGTCCGGACTGGGCGGACATTTTAGAGAAATTAGAGACACCTGAGAAGATCCATTTGTACAGAAGTAATGGGAATGATCCAATCAACTTGATGGGATCTGGACCTGCATTTGGTACGTGTTTAATGCTCTTTCAAAACTAAAAGCCTTTGAAAGGAAAACTATTTTCTGCAAAAAAATCCAAGTGGGAAAGTAGTTCTCTTTTTTGGAGAAAGTGTCATTATAAGTTAGCGCTTAAGCTGGATAATGTATTCAAAGGGGAAAATGAAATTTTCTCATGGAGCCAGTGCCAGTGCCAGCCTAGATAGACTAGTTTGGAGTAGAACAAATCTATTTTTCTCTTTACTTAGGAAATTATTATGATTGCCATTATCATGATCCCATATCATCCTTTTAAGATTTTCTCCTTTTTTCAAGGCTTTGTTTTCTGCTTCTCTTTCGCAGATCATCAAGGCTGGCTAAAGTACCTGGGCTACAATCTCGAATCGTTGGCTCCGCAGTTGTTTCCTCGAGCACTAGGGATAATTGGGAGGGAGAAGGGATTACTCGCAGTTTCCGGTTTGGAGAGTCGCATTCTGGAGAAAACATTTGATCTACCTATCCTTGGGACGATTCCAAGGAGCGTCGTGACAAAATCCACTTTGGTTCCTAATCCCGGCTTACAGATTGCATTGATGGAGCCTCCATTAGGGAAGAACATCTTGTTAAGTAGGACTGCCGAAGGGAAGGCCATGATCTCCTGTCCCTTCTGCACCACCAATAGAGTCTACCGAGACGTTTTCACTCAGATCCTCAACGGCTCAGAGTTTCTCCGATTTGTGTCGCACAATCCTGGCCAGGACGTGTTTCACTTTGCCAAGAAAGAGTTATGGAAGGCTTCGGACGACTTGGCGGATCTCAAGAGACTAAGCGGTCAAGTGAATGTGACTGTACACGACCAATCCACGGAGAATCAAATGATACACTTGAAGATCAGCATGTATGGAGTGATTATCTCCGTAAGATATGGGCTCACCGGTCCACGCGAAGAAAGTAGACTTATACACCACGCCAAAGGTTCCGCCAGCAGGAAGGCCTGGGCCAACGTCAAAGAGCTAATTCGTGTAGGATTTCCCGTCCTAGAGTTCACCCCCGCTGAGAGAGCGGAAATCCTACAGAATGGACACTTGGCTTCGTACCACCACGAATTCATTCACGACCCGGATGACTCCCCCTTCTTCGCAGATGATCCCTTGAATGTCCGTATAGTAAAAAAGTCTAAAACGGCTAGAAGTAAAAGTGACTAGAGTACTTTTCCTTTAGAAATCTTATAAGCCGACACAAAATTAAACAACATTTACAAAAAAATTGAGAAACTTTATATGAGAAAATATATATCTTGAAACGTCCCTGAACCGAACTGTGAACTGTGTAGCTGCAGACAAACAAAAAAAAATTTACGAAAATGCTTAAGTTAAGTTTAAGTGTAAGCACTTTGTAATTCAAAAGTAAACCTTAGCCACAATCTACTATAACTGTAACACAGCATGTATTTCAACGAGTGGTCAACCCCTAAACTAATTTAGTGAGTTCGTACCCCCAACTTCATAAAAGCGTCGGTCTGTAAACACTAGAATTTTGTAAGTCACGAGTAAGTACAACTTTTTTATACTTTTTCCAACGTCTACACACTCCCCTCCTTACCCAACTAGCCCGTGGGAGGAAAGGTGTAATTATAAATATTATATAGTATCATTACATTTACTCCACTTGCCCCACTTCTAAACTTAATTAATGTGGATATTTTGAGGAGACTTAAATTTCAAGAGGAGGTCAATCCATTTCATAATAGCCATATTCATGTTAAAGGTGTTTGTACATACTAAAACTGTAAATTTTATAAAGCTATTACCGTTAAAATTTTAGGCTATGAGACATAAAAACGTTATATATTTGTTGTGACTGACAATGACTCTTTGTTTCACGACGTTATTGCTTGTTCAAGCGAAGTACCAAAGAAAGAACAGACCCAGGGATTGCTACCATTGTTTAGTTAAGAAATATGACGGATGTTATTACTTGGTTACTTGTTTACGCACTGTAAGTTAAGTACACACGTAAATTTTCCATAACTTAAGTAAACTTTAAATGAATCTCGTGCTAGTCCTACATCTAATTTTAAATTAGGTAACATTCAAGTTTTTCTATTGGAGTCATTCCTCGACGCACATTGTAGAGATACTGTACGCTCCATGCGATTTGAAAATTACGCTAAATCCCCCCAAAAAAATCCTAATCATGTTCAAGTGTACTGACAATTAGATCGGGTAAACTGCTGCAAAGCCTAGATTCTAATTGTGAGATTGTGAGTTGGATAATACACCCATGTAAATAAAAGGAAAAATGATTGCCAAAACATAATACATTACAGGTATTGGGAAATATTCTTGTGAAGCAAGTTTTTTGAAAAATGCATACTTATAATGATACAGTCACTCGTTTGAACTTACCGCGCGCTCTTCTTGCTTGAGTTGAGAGAGTTGCGTTTATTGGCTGCCAAATGCTTTGATGTACCCGTACTCTAAACTGTAACGCGATATACACTTATTACGCGGTACGTTCAATCTTTACGAGAAACTATAATTACAGGGGATGTACTTGTACTTCTTGAAACAAGTTGAAACTGCAATTGTACAGCATGTAATGGATGTTATTGAAGTAAACTATTCCAATGAAATTAAAATTTATGGAGGAGATGGAGTTATAGGAAATGAACAAGATGGTAAATTGTTTCTAGGTTAGGTTAAGTTAACAAGTATTTATACATATTTAACTTTTCTATGTAGGCATTTTATTGAGTTATGAAACCGTGATATACTTATCAATCTAAAATTGCAAAGCTGGATGTAACCAAGGCCTATCCTTATACTAAAATTGTTCATTGTCACCTCCATATATTTAAGGGAGGGTTAGTATTTACGGATTCAAAACGAATCGTTCTCGTCGTGGCCAAAAAAAATTTAAAATGATCTGATTTTTAAGGATATTCGTGAGTAATTAAGCTATACAGTAATTTCCTCCAATTTAAACTTGAATGTCCCAAGTATAATTCTGAACAGTTGACCTTTGACATAAATGTTTTTATTCGAATGTAATGTGTCTATGGTGTGATGTTGAGCTAGCTTGTATCTAGCTTGCTTCCGCTGGTATTACCTAACCTTAACTGCTTTTCTACGCTGTTATCTGTAACTCGCCTGGAGGGAGTGTAAAAGTGCGAGTGTAACTGGTACTAAACACATTTGAAACTTGTATATTAAAGTGTATTGATTACTGTAAATTTTCTAAACTCGAGTCATTATTCAATTACAATGGGAAAGTTATATGATTCTTGATGTTTTACCACTAAACTAGGTTATGGCTCGCTTTAAGGAAAACAAATGAGGCGTTTGGCGTGTGGTCTTTTTCTAAAAACTAATCGTACTATTACTTCAAGATGGTCTTGAGGATTGAAGAGAGTTATACTAAAAAATATATATATATTGGATAATTGCTAATCGGTGGTAATTTGTGAGAGCCTTTGATAAAAAAGAAAACTATATTATATAATTGTGTTACTTTCCATTGCTAGCCGCTGTACTGTAAAACTATCTATGTATTACATTATTACGCCATTTATCCATGTGAAACAATATTCCTGCATTAATTACATGCGACTTTGTCTAGGCCCCTGTTCAAAAATAAATATAATGAAATTGTCATGTTCAACAAAGTAATTATTGGTTTTGATATTTATTAAACATCCGGCATTTTATCATACAGATTTTATTTCTGAGCATGAATTTTAAAATTTTTTATTTGATTGCTCATTTGGAAATGCGTAAATTTATGCCAAGGTACCGAATGAAGCAGAGATTTCATTCAATAGGTTTTGTATTGCCCCATTGCCTCATTCTTCTTAAATGACGACCTTGATATTGTACTCATTGTCTTAGAATGTCCTAATATTTTCTTACAACGGCAAAACAGTTTTTATCAAATATAATGTGAATAAAATGTTTCCTCCAAGTAAACTTTATATGATTCTCAGTGGAGTAACTTTCGTCATATTTTTAAAATTGGACATTGTTCTGGCTGGCCTATTTGTCGACTCGTTTGGAACACTCCACTCACTAGAACAGCTCTCCTACTGGGCAAACAAGGAAGAAGAGCTAGTCCAAATTTTTTCTAAGAGGTTGGATGTAATTAACGATGAAATTGATCTAGTTACTCAGTACATTAAAGACTTTGAAAAGTCATCAGAAAGAGCCTTGTCTGAAGCGATTGAAAAAAAGGATGAGGATCAATCCACAATCATTGCCTCCAGTGCTGTTTTATCGCACATCATGACTCAC
>JAANSQ010000303.1:0-27630 GCA_036850885.1 Lepidocyrtinus dapeste
GCCGTAATATCATGTAAGTTACCTAAGCCAACTATGGATGGATAGCAGTAAACCATGCAGTTATGAAAATCACAATGTCGCGTCTACGTGGATAATACTCAAAGACATTTTTTGTGAGCTTCTTCTCTCTAGCCACTAAAATCTCAGGGATGGTAATAAAAAATCAAAACTACCTAAAGCCTTGGTCTTTGCATCGTAAAGAAACCAACTCGTTTGCACGGATTCTGAGCGTGAGGGAAGGCCATACAGACATAAAAAAATCCAGTCATTACAAAAAATAGCAGAAAGAGAATGCTGCTAATACGGGAAAGGGTGCAGTGCAACAGGTGGAACCCCTAAGTAAGCTTAAAGGAATTACAGCAAGAAAGAAAAATCACCCCCTTTCATACAAAGTATGCTGCATTCACATAACAAAATGCAAGAATCACGCTTACCATCACCACCACACCAGACAACATTTACGCGCAAAAGTTATGCCAGAAACGACATATCTATTTGCTCGTCAGCTTTACAAGCTTTGCACGTTCAAACAAGGAGTGTGAGTATTTTCGGGATAAAAAGAGCAAGGATGGTTGCACGGATGGAGAATATCACTGGTGGGGGTTTTAAGTAATAAAGGGGTGAGGGCTGGCTTCCTTGGTTGCTTTGCTTGAGGAATCTCTACTATTCCTAGAGCTTTCTGCTCCTGCTCTCCACAATCCATAAGAAAAGGGTGAACGAACCCGATGAGGGTCATTACAAAAACACTTTGGCAGAATAAGAGACCACAGAAAGCAGAGAATTACGCTTTACCTAGCGTGCTGCTCCGCTCCGCTGATGTCTTTATGTGGATGATGATAATCATCGTCATTCTTTTTACACCGCGTAAATTCTTCAAGACAATACGAATACGGTGTAACATCACAGGCTCAAATCCTCCATGGTATACCCTGTATCATCCTATACTCCATACTTTATTGGACCTATTATTACCATACTGGTACTACGCTTTATCTAAATTTAAGCTAAATACCTTTGAGTAGTTTCTATATCACCAGTCACAATAACAACTCTACGTATTTTTTTCGCCTGGTATTTTTTATCTACTATTATTCCCGAAGAGTTGCCGCCGCAGGGAAGTAAAATTTCGCACAAAAAAATTGAACGATTCAGTGCCCATTAAGATGACCAGTAAATTGTAATCTCGTCCATACGTGGCTGTTCTAATGCAAAACCTTACGTTTGCTGCAAAACAGCACGGTAAGTATAGCTGACTTTCGCCAATAGCGGTGGAACATGAATGTGTGTGTGGAACTTGCATTACAACGGAGATTTGCACATCATCTCATCATCACTGAGCAAACGCTTTTGTTAGTAGTCCATTACGGCATGACACGTACTACTTTCCTGCTTTTTTCATAACTGCTTAAATCAACTAGGGGAAACACGTACCTATGCTTCGATTACATTATAGGTACTTTCTTGTATGTTGAATGGTCATTTTTGATTGGAAAATATGCAACGTGTATTTTTTTATTCGTCTTTTTCCCCACCGTAGCAATCATTACCGAGTTTATCAAACTTTGATTTATGAGTTCGTGATCAATCAAACAAACTTGTACTGCATTGCGTTCATGCTGTACTTTTAAACTCTTATGGGGTTTTCCATGACTAACTCCGAGCGCAACACCGACTCATTCAACTATGAAGATGATCATTAATCAACTACTTAAGTTTTCAGCTTTCCCCAGAATTACTATAACCTGCGTTAATTGTTTCATGCACCCAAAAGAGCGTATTTAATACCATAATAAATACGAAGATTATCAAAAAAATATTAAATAAAAAATTGTGAATGTGTGTACGTACATAGTAAAGGTCATTTATGAGAGTACATACACAAAACAAATAATTTACGACTTGATCTCTTCCGCTTCACTTAAACAAACATGCAGCTCAATACCTTAATATTTTATTAAACTTGGCTCAAACATGAATTGATACATTATTTTAACATGTTTTCATTATCAGTGGACTTTCCTATTATTTCTACTATCCATTCAAACATCAGTTTAAATAATGGGATTTTTTTTTCAATTCACACAACTTCAACGCTGACTCAATTTATGCTGATACCGAAACAATATCAATGTATGTATTCTTTTTTGTCAATATTATTGGAAAATGTGTACATTTTTTTGCAGCATCTAACCATAAACTACATGGTTTGTATACCATACATCCGCTAATGAATGGTGAATGTTAAGGTTCACATTCGAGAACGCCCTGTTCCTCAACCTATCATCCTGACAAATTTTTGCTTGGTTTCTTCTTCCCCAATGATGATGGTTTCCATGCATTCGTATTGAACAAAAAAATTTGCACTTACGTGCAAAAGAATACCTGATGCAATAGCTTATAATGCCGCTGATCTCGAAGCATTTGTTTTGCGTGATGACTTTTATTCCATTTGAATATCGTCACAAGAATCCAATTTTGTTCACACTTCATGTATACATTATAGCATGCTATTGTCTAGTTTTTCCTTGTAGGAAATAATATCATCAACATTTCAATGAACGTATTGTATATTTTTTTTTGTCTTTCACGTTTTAACTCCATCGTCCACCAAGTTATTATTTCAATCGACTTCATTTGTTGTCAGAACGTCTTTTTTATTTTGCTCAAGCTCATATAGACACTACCTAAAACTTAAAGAATCTATTGCAAATGATCACGTCGCATTTTACCGAGGAGTGTAGCAAGCAGGTCCGTCAAAAAAATGATGACTTTAAAGCTAACTTACCACATACTTGGAAGGTTATGGTTACGGTTAAAATACATATGAAAAAATAGTTTGCCATATTGTCATCTTGTTGTTTTAGCGTTAAACCGTTTTTTACAATTTGCAAATACAGTACAAGATAATCATGAGTTGGCATTTAATTGTTGACTTAAAAACTCAACGTGAGTCAATAATACTGGTTGGCTAAGTTGGCTGGAAAATGTAGGCGTGTGTGTAAGTGGGATATAACATCTACTCTCCGGTGAGGGAATAAATGAAATGACGTAATGACTGCCAACGTTTATGCATACATAAAATTTTAAATTTCTACGTATGTGTAGCTTTTTGCTTCTTTCCTATAATTTGCTCGTCCTCCACCAATATTTCGTGTTGTCTACGTCAAATGATGTTTTATGATCTTGTTAAACTGAGAAGAAGAAGCCGATCTATGGTTTTATCGTGTTTTCTGAATCTTATACGTGGGCTTTCCTACACCAAGTAAAAATTCAAGTGTGGCATCGAATATACATAAACGTTCATGACATGGTGACATGATTTAGTTTTTTACCCTCCATTATTTTCCAACTGAACCAATCTTTCCAACCACTCTTTGAAATATTATAAAGCCCCAATTGTAACAAAGCAGTTTTAGGACGTCATAAGCAAATACAACTTTCTTGTAGCTTCCTTTCAAGAGAGAAGCTCGGTCCACTCGATAACTTCTTTTTGGAGTACCAAAATGGAGAATTATGATGGTCTCATAAGTGTTATATGACAGTACCATAAAAATAATATTATTCTCTCTTCCGTCAAAAATTTCAGATCCTTGACTCACTGACTTAAAATCTGTAGATTTAGCGCAATATGGCTGCATACCTAATATTTATTTATTAGGGGCTTTGAAAAGAAAGAGTAAAAATCGGAAAGTATGTGCCACTAAAGTATAAGGGTGTAAAATAAAACATTGGGTTTATAAAGGCACAGCATTTTAATTCAAAATATGCACAACAATTTTCTTGGAAAGGTACCTAAAAGATTTACACAAGACTACAGCATGTGTTCGCCTCTCATATTTTAGTACCTGGAACGAGAGAACTATATGCATTCATCATAATTCACTCTCAGCGTTTTTTTAAACCACGTAGATAAAATTTTATAGATCCGATCATGCTGCGTGCAGCAGACAGTCAGGATCCTCTACGTAATTATATGCTCCTAAGTAAAACAGCTACCTACTTACTTTACATATTTAACGAAACTGTCAATACTCACAGCTCGTTTTATATTATGCACAGAGAAGTTGGAAGTGGCCAAGGTCATGTCAACTTTGTTTTCTGTAAATTTTTCTCCAGTATGTTCTTCTAGCCTTCATTTCATTCTCTTACTCTAGAACAACATGCTTTGCGCTTTATAACGGATGCAGTTCACGCAATGCTTTTTGAAGTTGACTGTAAATTTAAACTTTAACTTTGCAAATTTCTTTGTTGAATAAGTCATAAGCTGACGCAAGACTGGAACTTGGTGTATACAATTACTTTGAAAGAAATCGTTCATGACAAAAAATCAAACACTTAGATGTTATCTATGAACTTTTGAAACTTACCACTAAGCCAATTTTAGTGTCTTGTAAAAGGCTTGAAGGTCATTTAGTAAGTTAAAGAAGCTACATGTTCCCCTGTATTACATGAAAGTGTAGTTTAAGGCATTTAAATTTGATAGACAAATTGGCAAGTCCAAAAAAAAACAAGCAAAGTCCTGAAGTCCCATAACTTTCAGCAGTTATTCGAATTTTTACGAGCCTGCGTAAATAAACTGAATTTTAACAGTAGAGCGATCCTCTATCACAAAAACAGATAATTTATGGGTTATGTTGGGCGTTTTTTTGCAATGCAGTTGATCTTACAGTGTTTTTTTGCTACTGACAAGCTTTACCCTTAGTCATTTTCGTTCAAATTAAGGCTTTGCTTATGACTGTGTACTGTAAAGAAAAAATTTAGTTTTAGTTTACTAGTAGTTACACACCCATTTTAATAACCCTTTTCATAAAAAAATTTAACCAAGACTAAAAAGATGTTCAAAAACAATTTTATACTTGAAGCTTCAAATATTCAAGTATACAGATTATGTGGATGGTGTTTTATGTGAAACGTAAGTTGTAGAGTTCCTTTAATTGTTTTGAAGAAACAATATAGAAGTCCCCATGTAGTGATATGTTTCGCTAAATCGGATTATTTTATTTTCAAACAATACATTTTTCTTGCAAGCTCAAAAGCATCTTAACGTTTTTACCTTAACAATTAAATTCAGTTATATATATCATGTAACATAAAAGACAAAAACATGTGTTTATTAGCATTTTTTACGACAAACATTAAAGATTTGCTTGTACTTGAGCCTGTCTTTGTTAAGTAAAATTTTCCTGCGTAAATTTTCTTTTTTCAACTGCTCCGTTCGTTTAGCCAGCGTCTATTGCTGTATAACATTTACCAATGTTGATAGTTTAGACTTTAAAATTGTAAAAACTATTTTTTGGTCATACCATCAGCAAATTGAAGTTATCTCATTATTCTCAGCAATCACATCCCAAAAATAATGTTGCGAGCAAAACAGATTATGCCAGATATCCGTAAAAGCTCCTCCATTCAGCTTTCAAGGAGTGAGTCAAACTTAAAAAGAAATATTACGCTAAGAAATAGTTTAGTACCTAAAAAGGAAGTACACATGAAAATTTTTGAAGGTAAGCAGCATTTTTTCTTTCAGTAACATTGTTGAGTAACGTAAAGGAAGCAGCTCTATCTCTCGCTGGGTGGAGATACAATTTTTAACGTTATCAGTTTTCCCTACCATCAAGCTAAACAACAACCTTTGCATAAAAGTTCTCGCAAAAAAAACGCTACGTTCTCATCCTCACTCGTCTGATGATAAAACGACTTTCAGTGTTTCTCCTTTTTACTTTTCTTTATTTCTGCCCTTCGTTAAGTTTCATTACTTACCAAAATAATTTCAACGATAGCATGCTTAAAAGCAACATTGTTGCTCACCGCACATTATAAATGTGTTCACTGTTCTGAATCAAATTTGTCAAAAAACCGTGATTTTTTTGTATGAACTAATAGTTACGTAAATCTGGTGGAAGCACGGTAATACCCTAATGCGTATCTAGCTAGGAATTTTATTTCCCGAGTGTGACGCATATACAAAATTTTTTTTTGTCGCAGTTGCAACCATTATTTGCCATCCTTCGCAATAAAGAGCAATTTTTGAAAAGAACAGACATTACAGTGTTCACTTTTCTAGGAATTTCTAAGATCTTATACTTACTCATCTTTGGTTTGATTTCTTTCTGTCTGAAAATGATGAAGCATTATGCCAATATATTGTGAGCTTACAACCACATACCTGCATTCACTCAGCCAACCAGTTTTTTAAAAAGCTATTTCCTCCTTCTCTTTTTTCTTTCTCTTAACGAAGAAAATTCACCGTTAGGTTTGTACCTGCTTTTATGCATGTAATAAGCTCGGATAAAAAGCTTTCATTTGTATTCACTTTTTCTCATGTTGCCTAATACTTAAGAGACTTCTGCACTGAAGCGCCTCAAAATATTCCTTTTAAAATGCCTACGACGTAGTATAATATGCAACACCTTCCATTACACTGTTGCTTTTTCATTGTTTCTCTAACCACAGCATCCCATCACAGGCACTCTTCCGTGGGGTTTTTCTTTAATTTTTCTACGTCTCTAGCAAGTGTATTTGTAGACATTTAGCTGTTGAAGTTCCGCATGAAGCTGGCTACGTACGTAGTTCCTACGTACGCATCGCTTATACCTTTGAGATTACTTAAAGTTTTTAGGTTCTTTTGAAAATTAAATAACGCCTACTTTAATATCTGGTCTTGTTTAAATAGATTGTTATTAAAGGAAATAATTGTATCACAATCCAGCGTAAATAGATTTTGGGTTTTTTAACCTCTGAACAATTAATTTTTTCATATTTTATGTCAAATCATACGTATCATAACGATAATATAGGTAAGCTTACTGAAATTTCAGTAGAAGCCCAGATTAAGAGACAGAACAAGTATTGTTCTTCCAGCAACTCGTTTAAAATGTATCTAAGGAATGTATCACACAAATACATGTTTTGCCAGCAAGATTATTCGAAAAACTTCCAAGAAAATCATGTATTTACATTTCATCTGTCATAAAGTATAATTTGTTGATATCTTTGTATCTAAGGCTTGAAGGAAACGTTTTGAGATATCCCAAGACAATATTTATTCTAGGAAGTTGAAAGGGTCTGATGGTTTCATTCGAATACGGATACTAGAAAGGTTATTAACGTCAAAGAAAGGGCCAGAAATATCCAATTTCACCAATTTCTATAAATACCTGAAATTTCTATAAAACGAACCTTTCAGACAATATCCCCAGCGTTAAAATACGTACACATGAGTCAAGAAACTCGTCAAAATTCCGGCATGTTTCTAAGAGAAAGTTTTTGATTCGGAAAATACAAACTGAAAATAGCAGTCCCATAACGTGAGCATATTTATATCGACGCATGCATGCTTGAATAAATCTTAATATACATTTTGCTCCATGTTTCGTTTATATGCAGAATATTGAACTGGACAGGTCACTGTAGGAACAATAAAGAAAATCCATTACTGTCATCAATTATTTGAAACTTTCTTTTCCATCTCTGTAAAGCTGTCTACTTCATGAAACATTCTGTCAAGTGATCCATGATGAGACAAAAGAAGAAGAAAAGGTTAAACATTTTGAGAAAGGGACTCGGGCGTCAAGAGCTGCTTGTATTACTCTAAATTGGCTGCAATAGAATATTAGAAAAAAATAGACCCTTAAAATAATTGACCCTTTTACAAGCTTCATAACATGCGAGGAAAAACCTTTTTTTTTTTTTGATATCCTCAATATTCCTTTTCCTTATTGTCACGTAGTAACTCTCGTTTTTTTTTTGAATTAGTCCCCAACACAAACGTTCCTGATACGGCAGAATATGACCCTGTACTACTTAAAAAGGGGAGTTGTTTAATTGGTAACGAAATCGTATTAAAAGGAACTAGTGGGGATTAAAGAACAAGTACTTCTGTTTTATTTGACTAATAAGACATCGTAATACTTAAATGCATGCTAAAATTATGACAAGGACTGACCTAACAACCGGGTAAAGCGATGGTCTGAAATCTATGAGTTATACTATAGACGTCTAAACTGTAAAAAAATATCCAAGTTTGTTTATTGCCCCCGACCCGTTTACTGTAAAAGGGCTAGACAATAAACAAAAGGAATCTTAACTAAACTTACATGCAGACATTGTCTGCACGAACATTTTTAAAGCAAACTTTTTATATTTTTACGATTAATGCTTGCGACTCTTTTTTAGGTTAAATTATTGAAAAACTAAACCCCAAAAAGCATTTTGAAACCAACCCACTACACTCAACCGTTCCTTAAAACAAGAGAGCTCTTTACTTTAGTTTCGAAATAAAAACAATCAGGCTGGCTTAATTACTATCAAAATAATTGGATTGGATTGTTTATATGTGAAAAGGGATTAATTTCGTCATTAATCTTTCAACTTTACCCCCTTTTTGTTTAAAAATGTTAGAAGGAATTACGATTTTTCCAGAAAATAGAAAAAACAAAGGAGTGATATGGAGAGCATGTACCGATAGGGATTACCAAGTCTCCAAGCGGGGTTTATCTACCATGTACAAACATAATTCGACCTACCGCAACACAGAAATTGAGAAAGTTAAACAAAGACCGCCCTGAGATTTTAATGAAACCACCTAGTACTAATACAACATCCATGATAATGACTTTCATATAAAATTATTAAGCTACACATTTTTTGATTTCCTTTTTCTCATTCGCTACACGTAAAGTATTCTGTGAGAAGAAAGGATAAAAAAAAGTTTCCAAACGGGAAAATATAAATGTAAGTTAAAGTCTGCAAAGTGTAATTAACTGATCTCGTTTTTGTTCTCTTCTATGGGAAATATTTTTTTATTAAAGTGGTAGCAAGATGTACCACCAAGTTACCCTTGTAATATTGATACACAAAAAAATTCTTTTCTTTGGGATGTTTTATTACATAATCCTGCTTAGAGGTACCTTTCTCAGGCGTAAAGATTGCTGTAGGAAATCTAAGGCATCGGGATAACTGAGATTTATAACTGGATAATTTCATTCCAGTGCAGTTCGGCATATGCAATGTAAGGAGAGAGGAACATGTTTTTTTCGTGTGGAAGTTCTAATCTCATCCTTAAGATTAGAAAATATATCATAGGGTTACGTTAGTAACTGCTTTATTACCCTAACAATAAGATCCTTCGTGATTAGAGCAGATGGCCAAGAAAGATGTATCGTATTCCAAATGATTGGTGCTCTTTTGAAATAAAAAAAATACTTTTCTTTCGCACGATAAAGAGATCCGTGGCTATCGCTTCACCGATGCGGGCAAACCGAGAACGATGGTTTGATATTGACAAAACTATTCATTAAAAATTGGACTACATTTTTCGATCGGTTCATTTAGATAGACCCGTTACTTAGGTACACAAGTGGGAATGTTTTCATCAAGTAAAACCCGATAGACTCCGAATACAAAAATCGCCTGAAAAATAAAACAGGCTTTGAAATCTTCGCAGAAATTATGCATCACCTTGATGCACTTTAGTTCTCCAGGCAAACGCTGTAGCAACAGCAACAAGTATGTATATTATTCGAAAAACAAGTCAACAGATTGAGATTTTTTTTTTGTTTTTATACTGTTCTCAAAGCCCAACATTTACCCATCTTTTCAGGTTTTCTTAGTAAACCTGAACGTTGTCTTTTTTTATTACCACTTTTGATATTTTCTTGTGTACGTTTTCATTTTTTTCTTTAAACTCACTCCTTTCCATTTTAAGCATGTGTAGCTCTTAGCAAGCGTAGCAGCATCATCTAATCATCCTCAGCCTTAGGCTGTACGGTCCGAGTTTGATTTGAGTCCAGCAACTCCTGCTCCATTATTACCGTAGACATAATAGGTCTTGTCACTTACTCTCTCCTGGTGTGTGCAACAATACAATTTTCTAGAGAGCATGTACAGCTACGTAATCACAGTACTGCTCCTTTTTCACAACATGCAAATAAGTACACAGAGAAACGTGAACTCTATGTATTACACGGTGACTAGCGGTCGAAACGGGCAAAGTGACCTTGGCAACTGGGTTTTTGAAAATATACAAAAAACTCGTTTGCATAATTTTATAACTTGGATTGACTGCATGTACACCATTCATGTGGGGACAAAATAGAAGTGTTATGCATCTTGGTTTAAACAAAAGCACGACGTCATATCATCATCAACATCACGAGCAAAAACCAACTAACCATATATACACCCTTATTCTATGCAAATCAACTTGGATTGTTCGAACTGGAGGAGCATCTACACTTTTCAATCTATACTTTTCACCATTTTTCTTACGGATTTATTGCATTGAGACTTAAGCATGGCTCCAAGTTTCATGAAAAATTATGTTGCTCTTTCATCAACTATAAATAGGACTTGAATTCTACTAGCGAATTTATTCTTAAACGCTTTTCAACAATTAAATTTTCGGTTTAATCTTACGAGAAAGTTTGGAATCCATCATCATCCATCAACTTGATTCGCATGAAAATAGTTTAAGATTCCATCCCATCGTTTTATTGCACAATAACCAGAGCAGCTAATACTAAGCAGTACCATGCTTGTTTAGCGTGAGAGAGGATTAAGAAGCGATAAGCCTACCTACCTGCTAGATGTAATAATGATGACATAATGCACGATCTTATAAGGACTAAACAGCTTTTAGACTATTTTTTACTAGTCTTCCATGTAGTTTTACTATCGTCATCTTGATTATAATCTATCTTACTGCAGTGGGAGCAAATTATTTGCCCGAACCCAGGTAGGTAGATGCAAGAAATATCCAGATTGGAATCTATAAGCGCTAATTCATTCTGCGTGTGTTTGTTTTGTTATTTTAAACGATATACCGGATCATGCAAAGATGCATAATTTTTTAATTTATTAATTGGCACTAATATTTGTGTAAAAATACAATCTTAAGGAAGCTCGTTTAAAAAAGGAATCTTTTCAATTTACTATTGTTCTATGGGCAAATGTCTATTCGTGCAATTTTGACTGCTTATTTTTTTCAAGCACATCCTGCTATGACTGTTTTTATGATTTTTCAGCAGTTTATTTATGCAATAAATAAATGCTTAAAAAAATGGTATGTGGACAGCTTATATTAAAATAAAGATAAGACCTTGCACGTTCGTCATGTATAGTGACTAACACAAGAGTCAATGTCAAGGGTAGGAAACAACGATGTATTGAAAGGCTCGATAATTTCCCTATTATTGTGATATCATTCCACTCAGAAAAAAACTTAAGCGCTGTTCCATATTAAATCGCGAAATTGCAATGCGAAATGTATTCGAGCATTGAATGATCCTCATTTCTATAGCGAGGTAGATTAGAGTTACCTTTGCAATTCATTTGACGTTATGGATCTTCTAAATTTGCGAACATTTTGTTTGCCATGCATCGTTTTAGACATGCATCATTATCGTCATTAGTTTATAATGATTGTGTGGGGATGGAATTCCACATGGTGAACTTGTAAGGGTTTTAGTTACGGCCATCTATTTGCTGGGATTTTTTTTGAAACTAATAATGCTTCATCATCACTGGGTGGAGAACCATCTAAGGCTTTTCAAAAAGTTGAAGACGGGTACATTCATTTGGAATTGAACCTTACTACTTGTAATGTAATTTGTTCTACGGTACAATGCACGTAATGCCTAATGCAACCGATACAAGATATTCTACAGCAAAACTTTATACAACGAACGATCAATCTAGACATAAGCTTAGTTTTTAAAGATAAAATTTCTATAAACCCTCCATATTTTCGAATGGAATAAACGTTGTCTCATATGTTCTGATAGACTTTAATTACTTCAGACTCCAACCAAATCCAGAGTTAAACGTGTAGTCTACTGTTCTAACAACGTTATCACTCTGGTTGCAGGAAATCTGGTTTAAGTTATTTAAACCAATGAAGCCAACAATAATTCCTCTAAGAAATGGTTTGATTCTTAACGTTTAGAAAAGTAATTATATATGTAAATCTCAAGATATGCTTATTTAGATAACAGACAATGATTAATTATAAAACTTACTTTTATCATGGTCTTCCAATCTATATGTATATTTACCCATATCAACTTAATTTAAAAGCTTAACCTAGCGACTTTATCAACTACTTACTAATTTTGGGCAAACTATAACAGTAGCAGAGGCATCCTTAGGTTTCAGTTTATTAAAGTGATAAGTCAGCTTTATCAAGCTCTAATAAAATACAAGTTCCAACAAACTATAAATAAAATGGACAAACGCTTAAATCGAGCAATATACGATGGGTGTGCATGTATCTCGTCAAAAAGTCATTTTGCGGAAGTGCCACATTTGTAAATTTATGATTATAACAAAAATCCATACATTATCCGCAAGCACGAAATAATAGTAAAAATGATTGTAGTATGACTTTGGTAGTATCTTGCTTCCCACAGAAAACGCCATAGTGGTTCTAAATCATTAGACAAAAGAAAGACTATGAATCAACCACAGCATGTGATTTTGCCTAGAATATGTATCAAAAGTATCAATTTTTTGTTATCACTTTGCTAGTTACTATATCTGGCAAGGCTCTGTATATTCAAGTAGAAGATGTTATGCCTGAAGCGATCGTTTCTATTTCGTACAAAAAAGTGGCATGGAATTCTTCAAGCTTTTCATTCTAACCTACCCTTCCATACAAAAAGGGTAAAAGAGTCTCGAAAAAGGTGAAAACGTACAATAGGAATGGAATGATGACGATTACGTTTTATCCATGCTTTCAAACACACACGAGTTGATTTGATATTAACTAACAAGCATTACGGTTTATTTTTTCCAAGTAGCATTAATTCAACAATGAAAAAAACATGCATTACCATTCCGTGAGCCACATTCAACCAAGCCAACCAACTCTTATCCACAGATTTTTTTCTCCCGAAGATTTCTTCATCATTATCATCACTGGATTGATGCTAATGATAAAAGCAAGTAGGTTTGAACACCAACACGCAAAGGTAAAAAGAAGAATCTTTGGAGCTACTTTCTTGGTACCCAATCTTATTAATACAATTGTTTCTCTCTACGACCGTTACGAGCTTTTAGAAGAATCAATGTTAGCAGAGTCTTGAATACTTTTTGAGTTACTCTCATTCTCAAGCGGAGCATGCATATCCAGTTTTCTAACTGAAGAATTCTACCCTTTATCCATTAAAAACTTGTTGCACCTGAGAAGTAATGAACATGCACTGGTGAAAAAAAACCTGCGACTTGTTGCGTCATCGCATGGCCATGTAAACCTGTATAAGAGGGCTGAAACCAGCATACCATATCTAAACCACTTATATAACCCGTAATATTATGAAGGAAGGAAGGCTTTAAAAACAAGAATCTCGGAAATTCTATGAAAAAAATTGAGTAGCATGAAACGGAATATTATTCTGTGATGTACGTGATACTTAGAGTGGATATCTTTAAAAACTTTTCCATTCCACAGTGTATTTTTTTAGAGGAAAAGGTGAAACATTTGCAAACTTTTTTTAACCTCCAGTAAAAATGCATGAGTATCGTTGAATGTAAATATAGCGCACACTACTCCCTCAATCCGCTAGTGATAATCATAAGAGTTAAAGACAATAGCGGAGCAAACAACATCCGCCAGATTTCTTTGTGAAAAATGAAAATTGTTAAGTAAGAATGGATTATTATGTTTCTTCAGCCTAGTAAGAACCTTCTTTGCCCATATTGCAAAAAAACCAGCTTGTTTAATTTTTTTCTTGATGATTACTTCGATAACATGAAATGGTATAGTTGAAAAAATATAATGTTAGCGGGGATACACAAACTGGTATTAGAGTCCTTGTCCGTTTTCGGACTTGCTTACAACAGAATAAAAATATAGTTGTTAGATGTGTCCGTATAAGCCTTCTATTATTTTATGGAATCCCTGAAAAGAGGCGGACTTTTTTCGTTGTAACGTCATGCCAATTTAATAAAATGAGCACGTATACATGTATACTTTAACATGAGAAAAAGGTACGGATTTGGAGATGTAAAAATAATCAACAAACTGGTTACGGAATAAAAACGGATTTAAAAAATTGTTACTGACTTAATGCATTAAGCTGGCTGTACCACTTGCATTATTTTATTGTTTCACTGGAAACCGCAACACTAAATTAAGCTCTCTTTATAATTTCTTAGCATGGAAGAAACGTAGCAGAATTTTTCGGACCAGTTGCGCGTAAATTTGTAAATTCTTTTGTAATATCTGCACCTTATTATGTATAAAAAAGAAAAACGTTCTTATCATATTCATACGTGGAAGAAATTCAATAAGATTTAGTTTTCAAAATGAATGAGCACGAAGAAATGAACTCTAACAAATCATCTTACAATTGATTTTTTACTGGGTTCTTATGAAAACATATCGTGTTACATGCTCCTAATACGCCCTACTAGGTTTCTAACAATTAGGAACGCACTTTAAATTAAAAGACCTCGTGTATTGATTCAAGTTTGAGATTTCCGGTTTCCCTTTGAGTGCCCTATAGTACCCAGGATGTGGAACATAATCCCAAAGGAAGGTTTTAAGTGTTGGACTAAAACACCTGCCTGCCTGCCTATGCCTGCTTAGAGGTTTTGAAAAAATACATTGCATATGGCAAAGACTACTTTTCATCAAACTTCCTTAAACCTGACATGCTCCAACCAAGAAAGTTTCTAAATGGGTGATGCTCATCCAGTTACCTCTATTAAAAACGATCCCGGTTTCTAATGCTAAGACTTACCTAATGGACTTGAATAAATAAGTTGATGTTTACGAAAGCAAATTTTATCTTAGAGAAATGAGCGATGGTTTGCATGAGTAACGTGGGAAACCTAGAAAGCTGAAGAAATAACAAAGTAATTTGGGATAGGGAAAAGAAATCATATTATCTCCATTCCAAGTTTTTATTCCTCTAATATCTCCCTGCTAATTTAAGTAAACAGTGTTATTACAGTTTGAAAAAAAAAGATTTAGCATCTTAACACAACCTGAAGAATCTGTTGTTGAATTTGTTTCAAGTACGCTCCATTAGAAAAAGTACGTTAAAAGTTTTTATCATAACAATCTTGAGTCCTGACTGAATCCTTTCATGAAAATAGTCTCAAATTTTGAAAAGACAGTCATTCCGCTGAATATTAATTCCTGGAATTGCAATTGGGCAAAAACATAACAGGAGCTTAAACTGGACATTGTTTTAATCTTCAACAACTTAAATGTCGAGACTTCATCAATGGGAACATTCATGCGCATTTCATTCAGTACAAATCATGACTAGATGCAATACATGTGCATGCGTAACAGTAATTCAAAAAGGATACCAACTTTAAATTCCAATTCTCTCGCTAATATCCAAACTGTACAAATATACGTATCTCGCAGAGCTCTGTAACCATACTTAAGCTAGTGGCCACTAAGTTCATGTTAATTTTTACAGACCTGATGTTTTAAAGCGGTGTCATCATCATTTTAATTATATTTGCCAGAATGACTGGGCATCTATTTTTCATGAATTCCTGTTAGCCCATTTTGTACCGAGTTTATTATACTTTTAAAACGGAAAAGCTTATAACGTCAACATACATTTTCCCGTTTAATGCGATAACGCTTCACGAGAACTATACGCCCAATGTCATTGAAAAGCTAAATACTTCTCTAAGTTCTAATTTTAACTACGAAAACACTTTGAGGAAAAGTCCAGTCTTTTCCACGGCATTTAGTCAACGATGCGAAACAAAACACTGAATTATGTAATCTAGACGTATAAGTGTTTGCAACATCATCTCATCAAAATAACTCAAAAAAGAAATCCAAATTAAAGCTAGCGCAACTGGACCATAAAGTCGTTTACATAACACTAATACTATATAGTTTCCCTGGAGAATTTGAACATTTTTACTGTTGCTTTTTACCTTTAATTGTTATAGGTATGGCAAAATGATGGTGCATTTTTATTCGTATTTTATACTATAAATACTTTCCCGTATACAAACAACTTCATAGGTATTATTTAATAACATCAGTACAGGAAAGTATGTTTGGTTGTTATGTATCATTCTATGTACCTCTATCCGCATTAAATACCACTAAAGGTGTAATTTTTCCCACGAATGTAACTCAAAATCCTTTCAACAAGATATTTTCGCTTGCGTACTATTGTCTTGCGCATGATTCCGTAATAAATATATTTCATGCTTCAAGTTCAAGATCAGACATCAGACGTTAGTGAAATATTATCATATTCTTTAAGATTTACTCATACTCGTGCATCGGTACTGCTCAGTGCTGTACGAATCCACGATAAAGGTTGCCAGTAAGATAAAATAAAACGTATTGTATTAGCCACACAAGCTAGACACTAACCATGACAACATGGCCCAGTCTGGCATTGATAATTTTTGTCTGAACTTGATTTGCATCAAAATTAGATTCACAGTTTGTCTCTGATAGGCATGTGTTTTATCATGTTAGCATGCAAAATAGAAAAAAAATCATATTTTATGCCTAAAAACTTAAACACTTTTTATTTTCATAACAGGCAGCTCAAAGATAGATTCTTAGGGAGATAGATGGCTGAAGCTTTAAATTTGTTTTGGCTACTTTGATGCACTGATTATTTTAAATTTCTTTCCAAAAACTCTTCATTGCCTTAAGTAAAGTTGTATTTTGGAATGAGTTTCAGTGACATGGCAATAATGATACTTAAGGAAAAGATTACTTTAGTTTCGCCAATGTTCGTATGAATTGAGTGGAAAGAGTTAAAGAACAAAAATCTTATCCAAAGGATAATCTTGTGAAAGATGCACTATATCCTGGTTCACCTCCGGGTTGAAGTAGACTCATTTATATAATTAGGTAACTTGGATAAATTATGCATGCGCAAATACATTTATAATTTTTAAACATGTCAATATACTTTTTTTTGCCATTAACTTCTGGTCAAGGTTGCTCTTAAGCTTACCATTTTAGAAAAGATTATATGAGCGGACGAGGGGAATGTTTCTAAATCGTGTCCATCTACAAAATCATATCTATAGCTAATGGCACTTGTTAATGTCCAGTTGAGACTGTTTATATCGTTCCTAACGTAAACGTGTGGTAATATGCAAATAGCCATCTTGCACCCATGTAGAATATATACTTTTGTCCTGGAAAATTCCAAGTGATGGTCATAAAGTCAGATTAATACCTAGGTAACGTATAATAAACTGGCGTTTCTAGTTCCAACATCTCAGCAAGTTAAATAGATGCTTTAAATGTACGCACGAAGGTACAGTACAAGTCATCAACTGGAGCCAAAATAAAGGAGAACCATAATTACTCCAAGATGTAGATATCTGATAACTGTCTGCTAACTTTTTCTCAGGCGAAGAAGAAACATTTTTATGCTCACTGAAATGAAAACAAGCCACTAGAATTTTTCTCCCACACCTTTTCAAATAAAATTGCTCATTCCATGGAAAATACACTCTTTAGAATGAATATATGAAACTGTAAGCCTCTTATCACTCAATCTAGTTTTTAAATGTGGGGAAGTTACCCACCACAAATTTCTCTAGGTTTTCGCTAAATATAACCTGCTGGAAATGGGAAGGCTTTAGCACACCAAATACCTTGTATTTTAGACTACATTTTGGCCTATGATAATGGTACAAGTTGAACACTTTCATTAAATGCAAGGTTCTTTCTCGTGTCACGCTAAACTTTAAATTTTTCGTATATATACCTTCGCAATTTTTTCATACGCACATAAGTATGCTGGGTAAATGCGGACGTACCTATTAAAATGCCAGGTAGCTCAACTCATATTTTTTAAAAGCATTTTAAAACTGCATGATAAGATCAACGTTGCTCTACCATCCATTCAGAATGTTTTACACTACCTTTGACTTATTCCTGGACTATATCCTGGACTAATTTAAGGCAAAATGGGAGAATCTAGTTTATCTTGGGAAGTGCAAAGATGATTTTGGCACTCACTCCAGCTAAGTTCAACAGAATCGTGCAGGATGTGCCGCCTTGATGGTTTCATGAATGCTTTTATCATGTACAAAAGATATTGCATCAACTGATTATCACTTCCTTTTTTAGTTCAGCGTCATCAACTCTTTTTCCCAAACACTCCAGTTTTCCAGGAAACAATGACGTTGGTCAGGAACGTTTGGGATTTTTTCACCCAAAGTTTTAAGGATGTATGTAGGTATTCTGGTAACAATTCATTAAATCTTTGCACATCGACCGCATGAAAACTTAGATCTCCAAAAGTACACAAAAATATTTACGTTTAAAATGAAATTCGTAAAGTAGCAGATGTGTTTCATTGCCAATTTTTTTTTCTCAGTTACTAATTAGCTACATCCTATTTTGATGCTCTATTCCCTTATAATGAATTTTGCATACGGATATAAATGGTCCGTTGAATCCAGGGGCAATACTCTTGGAAAATAGCGTATGTCTATGAATGGCGAAGAAAGTCATTTGATAAAATTGCATGAAAATTTGTGACGCTTACCTCGTGGGACAACCAATGAAAGAGGCTCATCAGAACTATCCTGGTCTAAGTCAATTTCCCCACGTCGAGCTTTCCCTATATCCAATGAGTCTAGCCGTCTTGGCTTAATCAGCTTCTTAATATAATCGTCGGTGTATCTATGTGCTGAGGGTTGCACTGGAGGTGAAGTCTCGCAAACAACGTTACTCCCCGAGTCAATTTCAATATCATCAATATCACCTCCTGGTTGCTTAGTTGTTTCGAGCAACCGCTGCTGTTGCTGAAGCAGACGATTTTTAATCAAAAAGATTTTCGGCATGGTGAAGCTGTTTTGGTTTCACTAAGAAAACAAAGTACTAGTTTTTAAAGGAACAGGATTGAATACTGTAGTCCAAGTCAACTCGCAGGCACTTGTCTCCTCAACAGGAGTTAAAATGTTTGATGAAAACAGTCAGTGCTGGAAATAGTTCTATCTAAATTAAAACTAACAACACTATTACTATAACCGTCTTATGTGTTCCTGGAACTACAATAAGTACAATCTGTCAGCATGCTTTCGTTTTTGCGATATTTTGTAAACGTAATTTTTCTCTTTATCCCACAAGGTGGACATTCTGATTTATTTTGAAAATTCTGCTTCGTTTGTTTATACTAACTGAAATGACAGTTTCTCCAGTAATCACTTTGTCCTTCAACACGTCCAATAAATTTTAGGATTTCCACAGTTTTGCCGAAAAAATATAACACAACTTATTGTTAGAGTATTACTAATTATAGTCACAGGCAGTACAAGCCACTCAGTTTGTTATTGCTGAAGGTGCTCGTTTTCACTATCCTATTGAAGAAGAAGTTTTCATGGAAGACACAAACAACCGTCTCTTCTCCTCGCAGGTTTCTATGTTTCTGTGTGAGAAAACGGTTCTAACCAGAAGGTAGCTAAAACTCGTCGTAGGCCTTACTTCACCACTACCACCACCGTTCCACCTACTCCTGCCTCATAACATTACGGATGATGGTCCAATGCAACAATGCAGAAGGGTAAATACGGAGGAGTGAATAAAGCTTATCATCATCATTCTAGTTCAGCCTCAATACAACTAATCCTGTTCCCTGCCTAACAATTTTTTCCTTCTTTTTTTCTTTCTCTCCCCGACAATTAAGTGAGTGAGTGAGGTTTCTCTCTGTTTCAAAATGCTCTGAGGCATAGTACCAGCATAATACGTTCCTTACCTCGTCACTCTGTGTTCCCGTCTGAGGTTCATAGAAAAGATTCTACTAGCATGTATAAGCTTCAACTGGTACTGGTATGGACAATAATATATTTTTCTTTCTTTAAAAGTGCAATAATAACAGTGATGTTAGTAGTGAGTCTTATCCGTAGTAAAGTATAAATCGACTTACATCACTGCAAGCACAATGGGAGAAGGAAATGGACATATTCTCCACACGTCGTCGTATTATCTTATGCTCTTATCATCCCTAATATTTAAGACTCGTACGAGTATTTTAACGAAACTCAAATCCAAGAAAACGAATGGAAAAGAAAGTAAAGTAGAAATACATGCACACATTATCGTCGCATCCTTACGTTTGAGATACTGCTATTCCGTCCACTGTCAAGGATGGAGCGCACAGGTAGGAATTCATGGCCAAGGCTAACAGTTAGTCCAACCCCCTTCACTCATTCTACATCATTTTTTCTGTGCTCATTTTTTAGGAAAAAACTACCAGAATCATCATCGCTAGCTCTACTTAATATTATGCTAATACAGATTTTTTTCCATATATCTTGAAATTAAGCTGAGCTCAGTCAAAGAACTTGTACATTCTGATAAATTTGCATGGAAAATACGTGCATGCCTTAAACAGTTGTGGCATTTCAGCTTCAAAGAGTTACTCTAGCAAAATTGTACCTTTTGCCTTATTATAGTTACCCGTTGGATAATAATCAATTATTTTCCATTCAGATATTGTAAGAAATGTTTCCAGTAAAAATTGCATCGCCACAGTTTCACTGCAAGCATAAGAGTAGCATCAAATTTAAAATAACCTTCGATTCAAAAATCTTCTGTTACGGAGACACAATTTTTGCAAAAATATTTCCTGCTTTAGGTACAACAAAGCATTCTTGGTGGTTACAAGATGCAAGAAAAAAATTTAAATTTCATAAAAACTGCTTACAAAGTTAATTTAAATTGCTAACGAATTATATTACGCCAAAAGCACGTATCAGACTTAATCCCGACGAATCACTGGCGTCAAAATATTTCTGATATGATCACATTCATACAATTTTGTGCTTGCAGGTACTATGTAGGCACAATTTATAGTCTTACTTCTTTTGGGAAGTATTTACGTGGCTCATACATTCCTTCTTTGCCAATATTACAAAGCACTCTTGTCTGGTATCTTTTACAGGTATCCATCCAGTTACGTATCCAGTTGTGTTTCCAAGTCCCTTTGTTTAAGAAGCTTTAAGCAGAAACTTGTTTGCAGACTGACGTAAGTAGTCAAAGGCTTAATCAAAAATATTATGTCTACCTAAAAGTATACTCAAAAGCTACCAGCATCCGTACATTTTATACGAAGTGGAACACAAAGTCTTGATTTCTCTAATTTAATGTTTTTGTTCCTCCAGTCACATTTTTTTGACTGCCGCATTCATTTACAAGTGAATTATATATGACAACTGTACTAGTCAGGAAACACGAGGATGGCTCTAACAATGAAAAAGTACAACAATTCCATGCAACATAATGGTAACAAAAAAAACCAAGTTTAGCTCCACTTTGATCAACCCTCTGTGTACCCAAACACATTGTCATGATGATAATGATGATATGTATTACCTATGTTTTTCCGAGATTCGTCACTTTAAAAGTAATCCAGTCTCATAGTGTATTTCACATTCATTCTGTAGATTTCCAGGTGAATGAAAAAAAAACTTCATAAATCCATCATAGATATAAGTATACGTATTTTACATAAGCTATTTTATTGACACTATATTCATAGATAAACTCGCTGTATACGGGAGGCGAGGGTGAATCACGGTCTGTATTTGATCATCAGGGCAAGCTGGGCTTACAACCATTACCGCAGGTATCTCTTAACGTCTCAACCTAAGAGGAAAGAATATGGGTATGTAGTAAACCTTTTTCAGCAGGCTCGACAAACTACGGGTCTTTGCATTTTTCGTCATTTACTGAATGCATCAGCATTTATACACGAGCGAATTCTGTGCTTCTTACCTTCCTGCGTAGATGAAGATGGGGAAAGAACGTTATACATCAAATAACAACAATAACAAACCTGTTGCTTCACATGTCTGCTTCTTTTCTGGGCTCAAGCCTACCTGCACGGAAAGAAACTTCGCATTCAAGCGTCTTTTCTACATTCACCCCTTTCATTTCTCCATTCAGCCCTTTACCCACATGTAATGCTCTACTGAAGCTAAACTACTTAATATTCCGACTGCTTTTATTGACGTCAATATTCAAGATTTAGTAAATTCCAGAAATATGTCATTGATTTGAATGCTCGTTCTTTAAACGTGAAGTTGTGTATATATGCTTGGGCTTGAATTAAAGAATTATTCAGAATCGGGTTGAAAAATCAGATGCATGCAGAGTGTAAAGACCAAACCTTTCAGTTTTATTTTTCCGTCCTGTTTCTAATTAAATATCTTTTCATGAGAAATGAAACAAACAGAAGGAAATGGAAACATCCTTTGATTTCATGTTGTCCTCAAAATCTCTCCTTTTGAAAACAAAAGTCACAATAGTTCGATTAACTTGTTTTTAAGGAAACAAAATATTTTCACAGAATTTAAAAAAAAAACTGTGAAACCAAGGACGTTTAAGAAGGGCGAAAATGATTTGATTGATTCAACCTTTGGATTTTCCGCCGCTTATGCATGTTATACCATGTAACTTAAGCAGAAAACGTTTCGTAAGTGACGGCGAGGGATGTCATGATCAAAATTTTATGCCAACTACATATTATCACTAACAATATCAAAATTTTGAGTGAGTCTTCACTTGTCCTATTGAGCAAATTAACAAAAAAAAACACGGGAGACTATTTCGTCACGTTTTTTCACTTGCTTTTGCCGTATTCATGAATTAAATTTGCTTGCATTCTAAGAAACGGAATGTTTTCTTCAAACTCCATGTTGTTGCCACATTAGTACATATCCTTTGCAGATGCAATGATATAAGTAAATGGGAAACATTGCTGGATGTACGTTTTAAACATCAGGCTTAAATATATTTTAGAAGTATATTTTCAGACGTACTTATAACACAACAAAAAAACTAAACTTTGAAAAAATTTGCAGCAAAGACAGGTCTTTTCTCTGGTTTTTAGTATACCATGACAAGGTAAAAGGCAAGAAATGCCACTCGAAAGTGCAAATTGCAAACCAGGGTGGTTAAAAAACAGGAAATTCTTATGCTCATACTGGTCTTATTATTATGGTGGGTCGTGGTCGGGGCTATGAAGATGGTTCTTCACAATTTTTATGCTCATAGGATATAGTCTGGGGTACGACATTATGCAGTGTACTTACTGCAAATAAAGGCAGTTGCAGATGGGTTGCTTAGGGATGTATTTTGATTAGGTATTACTTGATTCACCATTTTAAAAAATTGGTCTGGATTTATTTTTGTGTTGTAAATTAAAGTTATTGCGTAACAATGATTTAAAAATCGCATAATTACTGTTTTACAGCAGCTTAAATGATCTGTGTTCTAGAAAATTAGTAACATAAAGCCGCAGAAGATATAAATAAGGTACTTTGTAACCGACGTCTTTTTTCGTAACCAAAACACCCAATAACTTTAAATAAAACTGAAATCGTTAATCTTTTAAATATATTATGCTGTGAATGTAGCCCTATTTTTTCTGTCAGGCAAGCGTACGCTGCTGCAAATTGTTTACCCTATGTAGTTAGCTTAAGTTTAATTGCCATAAAAATCTTTCCAGCATACCAGTTGGAGTATCAATTGACCCCAAGCTGATATTCCTTCTCCATTATACTTCAACGTGATTATAGCAGCTGGGAATTAAACCAAAGAGGGTTAAGCTAATCTTCAAGACAACTGATCAATTTACTTGATAAAACTTCACCGTCACAGACTAACGGACATAAATAAAGCATCATTTATGACCATGTTTGCCTTAAAAAATTATGAAAATCGTCAAGCCTAAAATGGTCAAGTCCTAATTTCTAATATTGTTGTAATCGTTACTCACGCAAAGAGTGTCATCCTTTATTCTCGTATGGATATTTTTTATGAATGACAATAACATTCGAGATTGCGTCTTTGCCAATAAGTTATGAATGCGTGTGATTCGCAGACAATCACTTCCTGTAAAAAGGATGTCTTTTGAATTTTTACAGCACAGAAGAATTAAAGATTTAGTTAAACTGTTTAAAACATTTAGTGTCCTTGGGTTTGATGTGCTCAACCAGTGGCATAACCCGCCCTCATTTCATTTTCGGCCTGGTAAAGTCTGGAAATATTTTAAGTTGAAAAAAATACGGAAAACCAACAAAGTAGAGCATGTCAGTGCGATAAAGTCACATGGACTTGTGCGTGACAGACAGCCAACCTAAATGCAAGAATATTGTGATTATCACATGTATAACCACCAAAGTGTTATTGATATTATTTTGAAATTCTCCTCCAAGATCATATTTGTACTTAGTGTGTTGCTGCAAAAGACCCAAATATTTATGAAAAGCTATATTTCCCAAGCACATGCTGGAGCTTTAAGTAAGTTGCGCTGTTTGCACTCACCATGTGACTCTATTACGTCCCTGATATCAGCGACATTATTCTGGGTTCAACTTTACTTTTAATACATGCATACCTACCTGAGAAAATGTTTCTGCGAATTGGTGGTTTGTTTAGCTTCTTAAATTAGATTGGAAAAATGTGAGAGTAAGCGAAGAAATGAAAACCATCTAAGGCGAGATTAAGTGAATTGTCGAACTTCTATCTGTTGTAAAATAGTATTGCGTAACCTTCCCAGGTTTAATTTGTATTTTGATTGATGTCATTGTGAGCCATGACCAGAATTAGATTGAGACCAAGGGTTGCAAAGATCTTTTCTTGTAAACTTTCAGTAGCGATTTCTTCACCAGCATATCCGAAATTATGAGCAATCTTAAATTCCAGTAGCTTATGTCTACATAATATTTTTATTTTCCGATTTACCTTTAATCGGTCAGTGTCATTCAGATTATCATCAGTAAGCAAACTAAATTTATAAATTATGAAACGGCGCGATTCCACTCATTCAGAATTTCGTAGAAAAGTATAGCCGAATCAAGAGCTGTAGACATGAACTATCTTTAAGCCGACATCATAAATAACATCCCGAATTTCCTGGTTTCGTTTGAAATTCACTGGGAAACGCACAAAGAGCGCACTGTGAATAAGTTATAAGTTGTACAACATTAGATGATCTGCAGCGTAACTATAATAAAAACTGGCACAACAAAAACCAGTATTTCAAATATTCAGATAAATGCAAAAGATTTTATTTATTAGTGTAGTCTCTTTTTAAGCAGGTATATACGACGAATGATGTTTGTATAATATACATGCTTAAAACGTACTGAAAAGTCTTGTCTTCATTTCGATTTTTACGGAAGGTCATTGGCATGTTAGCTGATTTAATATTGTAGTGGATTGGCTCAGTTGCAGGCGCAAGGGAATTAGCCAAATGTGTAAAATAAATTTGATGATGATGAGCATCCTTGCGTAACATGCTGAATAGTTTTGGCTCAACAATGTAATGCGAGTTGTGCAAAATCATGTTCATCAATTTCAGAGGAAGCGAAATGTCTAATTGTATACATTCCCAAGCGCACAAGCAGCAGAAAAAGTATTTTGAAGCATTTCCTACTACCTGGGAAAATGGCGTACCTATTTATGTTATGTAATACAATAACGTAAGTGGTATAATGTTACTTTTGCATTCAAACTGTGAAAATGCACTTATATATGTATTATTTAACGCTGCTCAGCGAGGAAGAAAGCCTTGTATGATAGGGAACTTACATATGCTATCAGCGCATTACTTTACGTTAGCTCAGAGAAATGCTGGGGCTAAGTAAGCTCTTTTTAGAGAAACGCAAGTTGTTCAATTACTATTCTGGTTTTTAAATTGCTTGGAAAGGACACTTGCCTTGGTCATTAGAAAAACTAAAGGTGAATTTAATTGATACAATGCAAAGCTAGGCAGTGACATTCAAAGTAAAATTTTGCTAAATATTTAGAGCAATTACTAAATAAGGTTGAGCAGTTTAACGATTTAATAGTTTTTTAATAACTATACGGACTAGGGGCTATCCAAAAATTAAATTTTTACGGTACGCTAAACAAACTTATGCACCTACATGGGAAAAGTAAAAACAGGAAAAGGAGAAATCTTGCAAAAATCATGGTATTTGTTTCAAAATAAGTATGATTATGAGATGCACACGAGAGATTAAAAGGAAGACGTGAGTTCCGTTAAGATTGTTCTGCATGAGGTTCAATTTGCTTTGAAGCTTAAAAATAAAGCATAGAGTGGGTATTTAAGTCAGAAAATTATGAAATAAAAAAAAGATTGCTGAAACACACGTATTTCAAACTCACTCTTGTTGAACCAACTTTGAATTTTTATTCTATGCTTAGTCTTACACATAACGTTTTTAAAATGAGGATACGGGTAAAGATGTTATAATGAGGCATATTTCTCATTAAAAACACTCTCACTGAGTGTATCATGACAGAAATCAGATTACTTTCGTACTTTAGTTTACATTCGAATGATTTTCACTCCAATAAAATTGATTTCATTTTCTTTTCACCAGTTCTTTCACTCTTTTTCATTCGCCCCCTACTGGCAAAACCGTTATAAAGGCCATCCAAACGTAAAGGTGGAGTACAGTGCCAAATGCAATTAAATAATCTCAATTTTTCTTTCTTTTAGTTCGTACTTAAGAAAAAATTACACGAAAACAAGCATTGTTATTCTATTGCTGCTTGACTGCAGCAACTAGAAAAGAGCCAAGAAACTGGTACATAATACCAACTAATGGACTTGTATTCAATCATTGTTCTACATGGATGGAATGTTATTATGAGCTTGAAAGAGATAGCCACTTTCAGGATCCAGTGCTACCGAAGCTCGATTCTCTCTCAGTCGATCAATTGCTAGTCTAATTACATACGAATTATATGCCTTTTACTTGCAATCTACCATATATTCGACTGCGAGTGAATCACTTCAGCTATTATCACATTCCACCAATAAAATGCACTTAAGCAGAATCTCTGTTTAGGATAAAAATATATAACTATTTATACTACTATTTTTCAAAGTTGTCTCATAAAAAGTTTCAAATATGCCAAATACTAACTATAATTCATTCATTCATTTTTTTATTGGAACAGTTAATCAAGATATTGTTGTGCATTTCGTTAACTGGTTTGAAATCACCAGACATTCTCATATATTCAATAGAGTATTGACAACCGGTTCCAAATCACATGCAAATTTTTACCTGAAAACTTTTCCGTTCAAAGTGTAGTAAAAGTTTGTATCTTAAACAAACGTTATTGTGTTCACAAGCAGCATTCAGGATTCTCCTGTGTTTATTCGTTCTAGCAGCGTAAATGCGAAATCGTACAGTTGGTTTGGGTCTGTTTGCATTCTATCATGAATAAAACAATAATAACACCAATCTAACTTCACTTTTCCTGCTTGCATTCATCCTGTTACGATTTCATGAAGTAAATAACCTGTACTGAATAAAAGGAAAATTCTGTATAAAAGCATTTTCCCTACAACCATTACTGTTGCTTGCCCCATTATTCCTACCCCTTTATCCACTCTACTATTGTAAACGCAAAAATTGGAAATATCATTTCTCGCTCAACTTTGGCAGATGTCTTTTTTGAAACTTGTTGTGATGTGTATACATGGTTTCGATATGCGTCTGAGAATCGCAAGGATTCTTGACTTAATATTGTCAACTACAAGGATATTACATTGTGCTTTAATGTCTGTTGTGTAACAATGTTATGATATGATCGTGAACATGAACTTGTTGAAACACGACAACCTCATTTTGGTAAAATTGTAA
>JAANSQ010000304.1:0-27593 GCA_036850885.1 Lepidocyrtinus dapeste
CCAGAGTCTTCACAAAAGATCGAATCCGCAACCCACGTAATATTATCCTTACGCTTTTCTGACACATGAGAAAAAGTCTGGATTAATTTATATGCTCTTTCGCCCCACTACCATAAAAGTGACGAGAGGACGTGGTGTTGATGTGGGTTCTTAGCCTGTATGATAAAATTTGATCCGTACTCAAACAAAGTTTCTAGAGAGTCTTTAGATAAAGTTGCATCTGTCGTAATTGTAAGGTACGGGAGTATTTCTGTCATGATGTATGCATTAGTTTGACATTGCATAGTGTCTGGTTTTTATTGCGGGTTCCGGTGCAAAGATGAAAAAAATGTAGCTATTTCCATGTCAGCATTTCACAGCTTACATAATATCATAGAAGTAAAAGAGATGGTAGGATGTATAATTTGAGTCCGTTTGTGTGGCAATGGTGGTACCGCGGGTTGGGAGAAAGTTTGAAGTGTATAAGCCAAGTTTGAGGCAAACAAACAAGAATTTTCTACTTCCTTCTCGCTTTTATTCTGGTATCCATTTCCTTCAAACTTTCCTCCATAGTTTAGGGTTGACAAGCATGGACAAAAGAAACTGAGTGAATAATTCAAGAGGATATGGATACACATTTACACTCGCGAAATATGTCTTAGCATGCATGATACCGTTTTAGCTACACTTTCATCTTGATCTTTCTCTCTAGAGTCATTAGATTGACAGCGATCCATCATCCTCTTTCACATTTTTTATAAATGACTTTCTCCATGTGACTAATGAATGTCTGAAAAACTGTGAGAGCTGGAAAATCTACTGTGTCATATTTCATGCAAATTAGGAGCAATCTTTTAGATGATGGATGGAATAAATAATTTAATTTATCAAAGATCTTTCTTCTGTAGTTGTAAGAGTATTGTTGCCAAGCTTGGATATCCAAAGGTAAGCTTTGTTTCAACATATTTTTCTATTACAAAGCTACCATTCCCAGAAAAAGTAGGTACTTTGGGCTTTAGAAATGATGCTTATTCAGAAATTCATTTAAGGTAATTCAACCAAACTGAACAAAATATTTCTTGGAAGCAAATAAATAAATAGGATTGCTCATTTTCTAAACGAGTTCTAAATATTAAACCATTTATGACAAGCCATCGATAATGTAAGTTTTTGGAAAATGCTACTATGTATATAACCACAGTAAAGAAATGTTCAGGAAATTACGACACATTAGGCAAGTTGAGGTATTCAATCTGAAGGAGCAGAGTCTAGACTTACCCTTTTTGATTATATGAAAGCTCATAAGCCTTACAGTGCACATATAAGATTTCCTGATAATTCTATGACGCGCTCGCTTTTATTAAAAAATGTTAAATAAAGCAGCATACCATTTGAAAGCAGAGTATTGAGCAAGAAGCTATTTTCTTGGATATAATAGGCTAGCACGTGTAAGCTGGATGTATCTAGTTGACGATAAAGCAAAGTCTAAGAGCTTGAGGCTTCACCAACAATACAATGCTGCTCTTTTTTCCATGAAAAGTCTCGTTCAAGTCAAAAAGTATTTCTTGAAAAAAATTGAGCTTGCCTTGAGCACCAGTATCATCATCAGAAAACCACGAAGAAAAACCTCTTTTTAAAAAAGGCTAGTCTAAAATGCATTGCTTGTGTAGATGCTGTACAAAAAATTTCTCAATATCATCTAATATAATACACTGTGAATTGAAAAGAGGATATTATTTCTGGATGACGAGAAGGAACACTAAAAAAATAGAGCTGTTAAAAGGTGTTATAAACGTAGCTGAAAGTAGGTTTTGAAAAGGTTATAGACCGAATGTATTCGATTAGACTTAATCGGCCCATAATGCATTAAACGTTGATTAAACTAGGTCAACATGTATATGTTTCGTAATTAAGAGGTCATTAACCCATGACCCCAGACCTATTGTGTCGGGTGATATGGCCAAAATGGTAACCAATTACTCAGGGGGATCACGCGCACACATATACCAAATTTGAAGTCAATCGGTTCATATCATCTGCTTGGACAAACGGACAGATGGACACATCAAAATCAATACTTAGCTTTCAATGCTTAGCTACATAATAATATAATAATAAGGGCAAGTAAACCACTAGACATTGTAGCTATTCTTGTCACAGCTAGTTTTTTTTCTCTGCTTTTCATTTGCTCAATCCTTTGCTCTTTATAGAACACACTGCTTGCTTTCTATTTATCATCAGGCGGACATCTCCAGAGGCTGGGAAAATTAACTTTCTCTCAATCATACTATCACTGTACACACACAAGCTATTGCTTGTAGGGCAGCGTTCTTAGATAAGTGTATTTTTTCATGGTTGCTATAACTCCAATTTGAGCGCTTTTCTACTTAGACACTTCTGTTCTGAGAAACCAATGCTTAAGGAATATACAAACACCTTTGATAAGGAATCCTTGAAAGAACCAAAGAACGTGCGAAATGATAGTGTATCCATGGCAAACATAGTGTAGCATTTTTCCTCGTAAAAACTCTCCTCCAACTAAGGGTCGACAGATCAGAAACGTAGCATTTTTATTACTATTATTACACATACACTAGATGAATTGACGACTTGAGTTTTCCTGGGAATAGGAGTTCTAGACGGTATACCCTAGAAACTTTCTTTTTTGAATTATTCTAGTCTTCAGGAAGAAAGCTTGGCGAACCAGCTAATAATAATAATGACGACGGAATGATGATGACACACATTATTCCTTTGGGCACTTCCTTTTATTTTCTTCACTCTTTCAAAAGCCTGTCACGGTTTAGGTTTACCGAGGAACCGTAGGAGAGGAAACATCACTGACTTTCTTCTCTACACTCATACATTACCTTCTCTTTGAAAGATTGTAACTCTTCCCTACGTATCGTAGGGATGTAATATTTAGAGTGAATGAGGAGTAATGTATAGCTCGAGATGATCCCTGAGCATTATTCTTGCTGTATGTTTCATTCTTTTCACTTTCACTGCCCTTTCACCAGCACAAAATATGAGAGTGAAAACGATAAAGACGATTCCACTTGTGTTTGTACGGAGTGTTATCCTTTTGTGGGTGTTTGATGAAACATTTTTATCGCATCTTTGTTATGCTGCCTTCATATTTCATGCTCTTCCACTACGATTAATATTACTCGTATTGTGTCATGGTTCTAATGTCATCAATGATCATTATCCTGTTATTTGAATCCAGAGATGACAGAAGTAAGCGTAGGTGTTGCTGCGCAATAAAACGTATAATTCCTAGAGACTTGATGACAGCAGAAAAATTAAGTCATTCGAGAATGATTCAGTTGAAACGAATCAAACTGACATTTTAATATGAAAATACCTAACATATGTATTTCTGCATGATTTTAGGAGAAAAGTTTCTTGGAAATAATTTAATGCTTTAAGTATTTGAATATAGGTTTGGGTTACAGAACCGCAGTATAATTTTCAAATAACTTAGACATCACATAAATTAATGACTTTGTCTAGACATTGGACATCGATCCGACAGGGAACAATTTTGGGCAGTTCCACTAAAACGTAGTTTGCTAGGGTATTTGCTACTGGTATTTGCAAAATGCCTTCATACGAATAGAGGCATAAATCCTCGCAACATAGAAATTCAATTATTTAAATGGCTCAACTTTAATGATACCAGGATACTGTGTCAAGTAAGTTTGATCCATGGAAAAGGGAAGGGCTGGGGGGTTCTCTGCAAGTTTATGAAGCAAACAGTTCTTCGAAATCCATAACACTTGGAATGAATAAAATGATATTAAAATCCTGGAATAGAAATAGTAATAAGAGTTGTAAATAATCCGATGATTAACCTTGGCAAACAATATGTAATGTATTTAATTTGATGTTAGGAATATGTGACCTATCTGAGCTGACTGTATGCAAGAATGAATATGATGCCTTGAAGAGACCTAAACTAACGGCTCATGCCAATTTAAACATTCCTGGAATTAGCAACTAGGGAAAATGCTTTCTGCCTTAAGACGACATTTAAGGCGCATACTGAAATGAAAGGATATTAGTTAGAAAATGGTACTTTATGAAATGAATGGACGTTTTTACGAGCCTACGGGGGTATAAGACTTTGCTATAGTCTTCACAAAAAAAGATGGCAAATGGAAAGGCATAAAGTTCAAATGAAGATGATTCTAACTAAAAAAAGCTGTTCAAGAAGTATGGTACGAACGAACGGTTTTTCTTCATCCGAAATTGTCAAGTAATGAGAAGAAAAATAAGACGATCTCTTTCCGTTTTCAAAAATATCTGCTTGGGTTTCATACCTTGTGGTCCATACTGAATTATTTTTAAGGAAAAAGTTGCTTGCTTTTAGTGTTTGCAGAGTGCCGGTGCCAGTTGAAGGTCAGACGGTCTGAGAAATGTTTAAGACAGAAATGCCATCATTTTTCACAAACAAATATTACGAGTGATAATAAAAGCCGCAAAAACTCTACCGTAGAGATTACTCTAGGCTTTACATAGCTACGGTGAAAGTTTATATTAGCTTTGGGAATTTCTTCTACAGTTTAAGGAAACAAAGTGAAATGAGAAAGGGAAGGATCGACTTGGATGAAACTAGGATTGCACAAAAGAATTGGCAAAGTTGTAAAGGAAACTCGAATAACTCGGAATTTTTTTTTATTAACAGCTTGTCCATTCTACCCATTCGAATATGAGAGGTGTGAATAAACGGAATTTTATTTATGGTTTATCATATCATATTTTAGGGTTTCCGTGAAGAATCAGTATCTTTTGGGGGTTGAGCTGCCATAAAAAACGTAACAAAGTGTACGCGTCTTCTCCCTTACCTCTTTATATTATCCGTCGGTTTTTTGTTCTTAAGAAAAAGCTTTTTTATTATTATGGATGTGTTGTATTTTATACTGCTCAAGTGGGAAGCAAGAAACGAAAATGGTATTCTAGATGCATTACCATCAGTTTCTCCTTTTATTTTCTTTTTATTTTACTTTGAATAACTCCCCAGTCTCCTTTTCAACCTTTCTCTTGCTCTCAAAAACCTAAAAAAAAAATTCAAAAGGAATAAGCCTATGGTTTGGCTTGGATAAAAAATGAAGTAAAGTATAAGCGCAGTAGGATAAAAAAATTCTTCTCAAGTTTTGTTTACTAATTGGCATTGCGTAAGAAATAATGTTTTGGAGCTGGTGTCAGAAATCCAATATCGCTTAGTTTTGCTTTATCGGTTAGAACAACTCTAGAAACTTTCCCTGGGAGATTAAGGTCATTATAATGGTCCTAATATGTTGATATGATGCTCAAAGTCCATTACAGTTATGCAATAAAACGCATCGGTTTTAAATATTTGAGAATTACATACGCACCGACGTATGCTTTCTCTTGTTGGGTCGTAAAAATTCTCTTTCGCATTCAAATCGACATGGGTCTGTACAGTTACACGAAATATTATGATACTTAAGCTTAAGCAATATGCCATCCCTCCAACGAGTCCAAGCAAAAAAAAAGACGTAAAGTCTAGTACGAAAGGAATAAAGGACGGAAGAAACAGACTTGTTTCCACATCGTAAAGAAAAAAGTCCATTTTTAACATGCAGCGCACAGCCACACTCCATAATAACCGTCATGATTATCCTCTCTTAGAAACTTTTCGTTGCATATTGCATCTCATAAAATAAGGGATGGTGAAAAGAGTAGCCTATACTTCAAAATGCATCAACGTTCCTCCGAGCAGAAGAGTGGAAACCAAAGAGCCTTTACAATATACAATACGACGGAAGTTTCTTGATGTATTCTATTTTTTCCTAGTGGTTGCATCAAAAATAATAATAATAAACGGAAAAGGATTATTCAAACTTTGTTTCATGGTTTCATCCCTTCCCCTCTTCTCAACTTTTGGTGTATTATTACCCTCATATAATATGTCTGTTTACAGACGTATAGGAGACCATTCATACATCATAAAAAACTCACTTGAGCAACTAGATGAGAGCTGCAGACCGAAGATCTTTCATAGAATTGGGAAACGCACCGAAAGAAAAAAGGAAACGTACAGATGGAATAAGAAAAACTATTTTATTTCCCTCCAACTCTTATTTACATTTTGTAGGCGGACCTCGAAATTTATAACAGGTTTGTGTATCACGAGACTCTCTCTTTCTTTCTCTCTGGTATGTATATCATTCAATTCGAATTTTTTTATTACTTTGATATCCTTTTATTTGGGAAAGGATGGATTTACATTACAACGTATAATAATGTTCCTTCGCAGAGTTTGTTGATGATGGTGGGTTGTACGCTTCGGGCCTCTTGTCTTCAGAATACACTATCCCCTTTAAATCCAATAAGGGTTACGTTCGTTACGCATAAACTTGGATGATGATGAGACACGAGGGAGTTGAAGCAATGTCTGGAATGGAAAATAAAAAAAGAATTGTAGCAGAATGAAATATGGACATGGGAAGTGAAACTATAATATGTTTTGTAGGTTTGGGCTCACCCAAGAAATGTATAATATGATATGGAGCACACAGTTATCAACTACATCGTGAATGTCACGTTATTATCCTACAGCCTTCGAAAATGATACTGATCTCTGAGTTTTGTTTCTGTAGATGTAGATGCAAATAATTGGAAACATGAAGGAATCGCGGGCTTCTGGCTTTCCCTCTTTGATGATAAGTAATGCTGATCATGTTACAAATATTTTCTTTCAAATGGAAAAAGTTCAAATCAAGAAGCGATGATAGTGCTTCCCTAGTTCCCTACTGTTTCCTACACTTTGATCCTGATTATTCTGAAAGATGCAAAGTTGATGAGAGAAACAAGCAGAAAACTAACACGGCAAGGGTGAGTCAAGACAAAGCAAATTTCGGTTGTTGAAAGCTCCATGTCTTTATCCCTATTTCAACATTTCATTTTAGATTCCAATTGAAAAGTTGAGTGTAGATAGAATTTCTTTGAAGGAATATATTCCTTTACAACGATTGTATTTCACAGAGTTTAAATCCATACAAGGTCACAAATTTGTCTGAATTTTATAAAATATACGGATAAAAAGATCAAGTGGAGAGTAAACTAGAGTGAAGAATGTTCACGTATAAGATCTTCCGGGTGAACGCCTTAAGACTCTAGAGTTTAGACAGAGGAACGAAGAGTCTTTGAGATATTACCCCATTTTATTAATCAAGTGTGCATTAATAACATTTGTTGTTTAGCTTTCATCAAGTTCCATTCTTCCCTAGTGTAGACAAAGAGCCAAGATGGAAAATAAGCAGGGAGCCTAGACTCCTAGTTAGTAAGGATAGATGCTGTATACATCGTTAGTTTTTAAGGTTGACGAGATGATGTTGTTGCTTATGTATGGCTTGTTCAGCTCACAATGAAAATTGTTGGGACTCCAGCGACAAGGACAAAGATATTATGAGAGAAAGCAACTTCGCCCTGCTGCTTCTCTTAAGGGTGTTTCGCCTCTGCTTCTTGCGTAACTAACTTTGGCTACGTGTGTACCTCGATTTGTGTCCTTCGCTCACTCTATAATGATAATGCATACCTCCATCCTCCCAAAGAAGGAGAAAGTATGTTACTTTCACCAAGATTTTTTTATGCCTTCCATTTTTTTGTTGCGAAAGTAGAATTACACAGCGCAGCACGTATACACTGTACACTTAAAATTCCGTACGGCTTCTCCAGAAGACTTTCAAAAGAATATCAAGATTGATATTCATTGCTACTCTCTCCACTCTATTTTCCTCGCCTTTCTCACAGCTAAACTTTTACGCATCATTGTATGAAGCATCCGAGGAAAAATGAAGCGGCCAAATGAAACTTTCTGCCATGTCTCTCCATACATTTATTAGGGACGAGGGGTAAGCTTGGGAAAAAGTAGGAGACAACGTTTTATTACCTTACATTATAAAGCGAGGGAAAATCGCAACTTCATCCTCGAGCAATATCATCTTGTAGTTTACCAACTCCCTAGACCTCTTTTATACGAAGGTCTCGAATGAAAAACGAGACAGGATGAGAAAGGCTAATGCAAAAAAGTAGAATAATATTTTTTTGTTATGGATGAAGGCTATTATTGAACTATTTGTGAGCCTGTATTGGTTTTGCAAAAAAATAACTGTTTTGCAGATAAATAACCAGTTCTATTAATGTAAAGGTTTTTTGGAATAGTTTGATCATTGAATCGTAAGCAGAAAACAGGGCGATTAATTAAATTTTGGTTAGGTACTTTCCAATGTCCATGTAAAGTGAAAGTGGACTTAAAAGAGACACAATTTTTCAATCATAAAATTAGAAAAAGTGCCTATTACGCAGGATTCCGTGTCATCTTGATCACTACACGTTTTCAAATCAAAGCGTTGCTAGGAAGTAAAATAAACTGCCAATTTCTCACTGAAGAGGCACTAGATATAACTTTGAAGTGGCAACTGAGAAAAGACAGATAACAGATTAGTTCCTACTGCACTTTTACTTTTTCGTCCATTGAGTATTTGGATTTTATGCTGCTGGTCTCTGGTCTCCGTATGTCCAAAAACTATAGAGTCCTTTTCCCTAATGCGATGCTGCCAGGATATCACGTACTTCTTAAATGACTTGATATGAACATGAACGACCATGGCAGTAATCATCCACAAAAGTTGATGACGACGAAGACTCGGCCAAGCCGTTTTAATACGGTTCTCGAATCTAGAACTCAAGCAGGGTTTCCAAGGGACTGGGAAGTGGCGCATATAATCATTTTCTACGCACCTAATAAAATTCTGCTAAACATTTAACGGAACATAAAATGTACATCTTCCATATCTCTATATACCTATATCTTCATCTGATTTTGCAAGAACAATTCTAATATCCTTACGAGCTCTCACGTTGAAGGACAAAAATAAAGTACCACTACAAAATGTAATGGCAGTCAGGCTGCTTGATTCACGCATGTACGCATTTTCAATACCGTTGAAATATGTCGGCAAGGAGGTGCTTTTCCTAAAGTTTTGACTTTATACCTTCAACTCCTGCTGCTGACACTTTTCACTGTATTCAAGCAAGTCTTAATATCCATTATAAAATGAGGGACAATGTGTACTTACTTCCATGTGCAAACTTTCAAAGATGCTAAAACTTCCAGTTCCAAATCGAGTTTCAATAGGGCAGGACGTGATTCTTCTGGAGTTTTAAACGAGTTATTTACCAATATAAATTTTCCATTATTGTAAAAAAGTATGGCTAACTTTTCAACATCAACTGCATAATAATAAGCCATAAAAGGTAATGGCAGTATATTGGCAATACAAAAGTATATGAAGTTATACATACGTACCTTAACAGCCTGCTTAAGCTCTGCTTTCAACGACTTCTTACTTCAATTAGTTTTACTCGAGTTTCAATAGGGCAGGACGTGATTCTTCTGGAGTTTTAAACGAGCTATTTACCAATATAAATTTTCTATTATTATAAAAAAGTATGGCTAACTTTTCAACATCAACTGCATAACAATAAGCCATAAAAGGTAATGGTAGTATTGGCAATACAAAAGTATAGGAAACTATACATACTTACCTTAACGGTCTGCTTAAACTCTGCTTTTAACGACTTCTTACTTCAATTAATTTTACTCGTTTCATATAAACTTCTTGCAGCCATTACAGACATTTACTTCCCTCGACCCTCGTAGAACAATTTTTTTATTCGATTTTATCCAGATATCCTGAAGGAAGGAGAGAAAGAGTTGCTGAAATCCATGCAATGCACTTTCACTGCACTGGAGACAAATAAATCAGTCTGGCACAGGCGCATCTTAATATTTCTGCGAAATTTGTGTAATTAAGCGTACATGTAAAGTAATGGGGGAGCTAAATGCACGAGAAAAATATGCAAAATTAATGGCTGTAAGGATTTATAAACACACCATTACTTTAATTGTATAAAAAATGCTCATACTTGGACTCTTAACTGTAATCAAATTGAGCGTTGTTAATATCCTTCAAAGAAATATAGGATGTTGCAGATAAAGTAATTTTTTGCGAATCAAATACAACATTTAACAAATATTTGCTCCATAATCATAAAATTATGGCTGGATTAAATCATTTTGCAAAATGTGATACCTCTTAGTTTAAATTGTGCTTTACCACCATTATGAAATAAATGAGCCAAAAGTAAAGGCTATCAAAGAATGGAGCCAAGGACTCTAACTTTTTTTGAAATTGATATTATTTCTATAATATCATTTATTTTCCTGTTTCTGATTGATGTTTATGTGCTGAGCTTATTTGCGTCTTGGTCTTAGACTGTTGGATTCAAAGAAAACACAATATTTCTTGTGACAAGCCCCCATGCATTTTATTTTCTTTTTTCTTTCACTTGAAAAGGACGTGATAAGAATAATTCATGACTTTGAGCTTGGTATTTTTTCTCCAATAAATATTATGACAATCTGATTCCTCTCACTTCACATGAAAGAAATACACATGGTAGTAGATCTGAAGACATAGGAACACATATAGCCCTCTCAAAAAGGACTCAGTCACTCAGCCATGATCAATAATGTGATGACATTTGACACACTTTGAAAAAGACGGCTTGTTGGATTTATTTTTTCCCACTCGTGTTCCCTCTCTTTCTTCTCTCTCTCTCTCTCTCTTTCTCCTGCTTAGTCTCCCAGTGTTCTTTTACTTGAAATCAAATTCAATCACATCAACACCATATATTACATGTACCAAGAGTAACCTACGCATGCCCTCATCCTCTATTAAACTATTGCTGTTCGAGTAGAATCTACTCGAATTTTCTCCATGGTCCATTGCCACTACAAGGAAATACGAGATATTGAAATTGAAGACCAGTCGTAAGCGAGAGAAAAGGAAATCATCAAAGAAACACGACGTCCACTTTGATTTCCCATCTTTTTTCAGACTTTTTATCTCACTTGCCATGTCCTCAAAAATTCAGTCTTCTATCTTGCACACACTTTCTCCTAGAATACAAAATAGGAATTTCTCCAAGACTCATACACGCTCAGAGTTGGAGGCAGCATGTGAAAACCCAACTTAACTTCGTTGCAAACTACCAACGAAGAAATCGTAAAATAGCTACATGGATGCACATTTTCCACAATTTTCCATTTAAATTAAAACAAACTTAGAATTTCGCGGATTTTCAAAATGCAACTAGAATGTTCTTACAAATGGATATTTTAAATACTTATTGCGTCTATCCCATTATATCTGTGCCTAAATGCATACATGATTGCGCCGAATGGCTTCTACGCTTTTTAAAATTATTCCAAGATTATTGCTTTCCTTTAACATTTCTTCTGGCTGAATTATCCACAAAGAACAAAACTCTTTTCATTCTCCAAGATATTATGACGTGGTTCTTTGCCAAAATGCAAGGAAATAAAAGAGACCTCTGAATCTTTCATGGGAAGTAGATAGCATCCTAGAAACTTTCTCCGAGCAGTACAATATGCATTTCTCATAGAGTTTAATAAAAAATGCGTGCTTAAATGCGTTCATCCTTAAATATTATATACAGATTCAGCCAGAGATACACCATCTTAATATATAAACTAAGCCCTAAGTGCTCTGCGTCAATCCAACCCTTTAGAAAAGATGAAGTAGAGGAAACCTCAGCTAGTATTTACGACTCATCCTACGCTAGAAGCTGTTTAGCATTAGTTTCATTTTATGGGAGTTTGGACAAATTTCTTGGAATGATATCCAACGAAAATTTAGTAGCTCAGCACATTTACATTACCACTCAACTCAACCATGGTCATATAAGAATTACCAAAGGGCCACCAAATCTTGGATATCTTGGAGCATATCACAGTCTAAGAAAAACGTTGATGATGATACGTGTAGGAAACCATTCACGCATTTTATTCCAGAGTTTAAGTACTCTTTTTACATCCACTAAAACCGCTAGTCTTCGCCTATGATTTTCTTCAGTTTTTTTTACTTTTAACAAGAGGAAACTCTACATATGGCCATTATTTAAAGCATACCCTGTTTTGAATGTGCCTCCATGGCATTATAGCCTCATTTTATTCTGGGATATTATTAAGCGCTTTCCCTTCGCAAAAAGTTTTCTCTAGAGTACAAAATATAATGACTATCTTAAAGAAGAATCTTTTATTCTAAAGTTATTCCTTTTCATGTAGAATCTTTAAAAGTGTGTGGCTGTTGTTTCTCCATACGTATTTAAACCGTATTCCGTGTAGTCTCTTTCATGTAGTTCACCATTCACCCCTATTTATCTAAAGAAGTTTTGAAGAGTTTTTATTCAGTGCCCCCTATTTAGATTGTCTACGCTTTCATCTCGCTTCCAGAGTTGGCCAAACTAGACAGTTTAAGTTTTTCTCGCCAAAATACCCACATAATCTGATAAATTCTAAGATGAATGACTTTTCATTAAGTGTACACCAAACTTTTCCTTACATTAAGATTGCGTATTATGATGATAAAATGTGTACATGGTTTACTCCCAGCTCATGATTCTATAAAAGTAATAATAAAGTAACCTTGTTGACTAGCCTTAAATTTATGTAGCTAATGTAGAGAAGGGTGTAAAAAACTTGGGGAGGGAAAGGTGATGATATTTGTGAACCCACAAAACTAGCTCATAATCCTCGCAAAAAAAACTTGTTTCCCCATTATGTGTTCAGTTGTTGTTCCATACACTTCGCTGCTTTGCTATTGTGTAGCCCCAGAGGAAGATCATTGATGGCTTGGTGGTGTACTAGGCCAACTAGGATGTGGATGATGATGTGGCAAAGCAGAGGTCTTGAAGATTAAAGGGATTTTAGCCTAGTTTTCATTCACTATATTATAATAATATTTCACCCAGAGAGAAAGCAACACTACTAGCGTATTTTTTTATTTGAAATTTTAAATAGAGTAAAATATGGTATGATGAGGTGATGATATCAACTTAAGCAGAAGAACATAGAAGAGTGTAAACTTAAATTTTACTAGTTTTTTCCCAAAAACTTTTCAAATTATATAGGATCTAGTAAGTATATAGTATCTGTATAAACAAACATGGTACTTTGTATTGAAATTTAAATACCGTTCACTTCTCACCAAGCCCACTTCATCACGCCTCTTCCTTCATTCAGAATAACCTCTTTCTCTACACTTTTCTAAGCTATTTCTACATCATCATCATCATCCTACTTAATCATGGAGCATATGAAAACCACAGAATGCATCTACTCTCACGCTCCTTCTCTTCTGGAGGGCTTCCCACCACCATAATATTTTTATGCAGAAGAGACCCCGGCAAAAAGTTACTGCATAAAATAAGAAACGATAATGATATTTCCTAAAAAAAACTTTCTCTCTGTAATAAAAACGAAGCGTTGGTGAGAGAAAATGGAAGAAAGGAAATGGTGGGAGCAATGCTCAGGGAATTAATATAAGTACCGATGACGTCTAATGTACGAAAAATGATATACATGGAATCTCTCTGCGTGGAGATACCTATCTAATAAAAAGTTGGAAACTTTTTTCAATACAAGCCCTCCTAAGAGCTCGCTTTATCAGGGTATTATAAACTCTCTTGATGTATGGGTAAAATGCAATGCATGAATGAGAAAATAGGAGTTATTACCTTTTTGCAATTTTCCCTGGAAAAAAACAAGTTTAAAGAGAGAATTAGAAAGGGAAAGGATGTACAAGAGAAAGTTCAAGATGGAATAGGGATCTAAGGTTGTATCTCTCCATCTCTTTATATTCCTCCAGCTTCTTGGCTTGTTGTTGGCTGTAGGAGTAAAAATACGCTATTGTTTCTGTTTTTATGAACGTAGCGTCTTATCAGTTTCTTCAATTTTGGAAGAAATAAGAAAGGGGAAGAGATGAGTTTGCGTTTGCACACACACATTTTATTTCTAACATGACGGAGTAGTTCCACTTGTGTAAAGGAGCATATCATTCACGCTGAAAAAAGTGAACATTCAAGCCTTTCACTAGTGAAGTAGATAGAATGAAAGTTCAAATGGGGAATGGGAAAACGTATGGCACACAATTTGCTCCTTTGAAAAGCCTGTATTCCTCAAGGGACTCATAAAAACACTTGATTTGCTTGAGCATTCAGAGACCTTGTACATATCTACGAGCATCTACGAGCCTACTAGAAAAACGAATACTATCTAGTTTACTCATTCAACAATTGTAATAATAGGAGGAATGTGTACGTAATAAAATGTTTCACGTAACAAATTGTAGCTCCCTTGAGAAGCTCTAGATATTTTAATCATTTGTTTTTTAAAGCGAAATAAAAAATTGGAAAGCAATTAAAAACGGTTTAAACAATTTTTTCCTGTTGCTTGAGTATTTAAGCTTATGAAATCACTCAAACTTAATGGAACTTGCTGTTGATGGAACGGTCCGGAGGAATCTAAACCGAAGTTATAGTTTCCCAGCGAGTTTAAAAGAGTTTCTTCTCCAGGATCCTTCTCGGAATCTCTTTTAACTCTGATCAGATACAGAGAATAATAGAAACTGGAGAGACAGTGCTGACAAATGCATATATAAATACTTAACTGAAGGTAATGCATTCTTCGGATGCGCTAGACTAAAACTATAGTAGCAAAAACAAAGTCTAGGATTGTGCCTACAGATATTTGAGTAAAATCATTTGTGTTTTATTTTGTATACCAATATTCCAAGTAGGACCTATGTTACCGGCTAAGTAAAATACTTCTGTAGATCTGTTCCCCAACCAATCGTGATGATTTTACAGGATGCAAACAATATTGAAGGATTTATTCTCTGACTAGATCCAGAATGGTTTGGTTAGTTGCCTGAGGAAATTATTGATTCTTTCCGTGTTTTCTGTACGAAGTAGTTTTCTAGTTTTATGGAGAAGAAGTCAAAGAGATCTTAGTCTTCTTCATTATGTCCTGCTTACCGACTGAGTCTCTCATTATAAATCTTAAATTTACAGAGCCAGTTAAAATACCAAATACCAGATGTATATACAAACTGGACTAATTTATAAACTCTCTTAGATTGAAATATATTTAGATATATCGCAACTTTTGCTCATTTATGAAAGTTCAGTCCATTTAAGAAGTTTTTAACTTAGCCTAGTCTTTACGCATAATAAACTATGTGGAAATGCACAAAGTTCATGAAATCTATTATAAAAGCAATAATGAATAAAGTTGTCTTGACAGCATAAAAAGTGCTTTCTGTCTATTTGGCTTTAGATTTTCGATATGCTACCCTTAAAGGCAGGGCTATATATTTATAATAACTTCCGACGTTTCCATTAGCAAAGTCTAAACTTGTGTTGCAAAATGGTCGTAAACAACTCTGTCCCTAAACCCTGCCAAAGATCTGAGAATACAAGTAAAATTTAATTACTTATACCTCAAACATAAAATGTTTTCACCAACCAAAAAAATTGGAGGACAGTATAAGGTTCCCTGTTTATCTTAATCTCTCACTTCCTTAAAATCAATTCCAAATTTAGCCTTGGTGCTAATTGTTTATGCAAAGGTCACAGACCAACCAATTTTGTGAAACACCTTATCTGAAAAGTCAGAGTTTAAGGGAAGCGTGGTCTCTAGCTGGAGTCTCCATTAAATCTTAAAACATGACAACAATATAAACAAGATCCTGTAGATCTCCAGCTACACCTTAGTCAGGATATTATGGCCATTATAAAGCTATCCCAAAGCAATTACCTACAGTCTTCAAGTAGTTTACTCAGCATTGTAGTTATTTAGTTGTTTCATCATGCTCACTGATTTGTTATTACAATCACATAAAAATAGAGAGTAGGGAGTAAAACGATTGCTAAGGAGTGGGAAGCCTACCAAAAAAAATTAGGAGTGAAAGTGTACAAGATTTTTTGGAATTGGTACCCAAAAGGCGTTTACCTTTTCTACTAGCCTTTATTACACAAATAGATTTCACGTCTAAGGAGAATTAACTAGAGAAGTACTTGGCCTGATGGAATTTTTACACATTCCTCAAATATATTTCAAAGATGAGGTGAACAGACAAACAAAGCACTTGATTCTCTGATGACATTAATCCCTAAGCTGCCTCTCCAACTCACTTTACCCTCATAAATCATTTTCTCGTCCGTTTGTTCTCTAGTCTAGGAAGTAGAATAGAAGGAAAAGATGAAGGAAAAAAGAGAATGAGTAGGTATACATGGCGGTGTGTGTGTGTGTAAGCACGGTCGCTCTTTTATTTCTCAAGTTACTTTGTGCTTTCTCCACTCATTCCTCTCCTCCTTTCATTACTACTTGTCTCCAATTCCATTCTCCTATTGTCTATTTGTACCTTTGCCACTTGGAGGAAATGTATGTATCTCCCTTGTTGTTCTCAGTAGTATGGTGTGTAGTTGGTTACTATTCGCATTTGTTCCACTTTTCTGATTTCACCAAGAAATTTGCCCGAAAAGCTTAGCTTTACATAAGTGTATATTCCTCAATGTACTCCATACTCTATGCTCCATATAGTCTACAAGAGGCAACACAATCACGGAGTAAACAAGAGCTGGAATCTGGAATATAGGTAGTTTGTAAAGTGTCGATCTTCACAAGAATTTTTCCCACTGGAGAGGAGAAAGCTAAGTCTCGGAATATTTTTTCTGTACTTTAAGTACTACTAATGCCAAAAGTGGAACAAGTTAGAGTATAAAAATTTTGTGACTTATTACTTTTCTCGTTTATTGGCTTGAAAAAGTTGAGAAATATCAGATGAAAAATCTTGTAACAAATATGAGACTACCACGCTTTATCTCATTTCAGCAAGAGGCTCAAGAAAAAAATAGCTAATATATGAGAGAGGCAAAAAAGCTTTCATTTATCCCACCAAACGAAAGCTTACAAGCTTATAAGAATTCTTATACAATCAAATCATTTTCTTCAAAGAGTGTTATCAAAGGTACGGATATAGCTATACTGTTTTTGTTAAATTTAGAAGCCGAATAATAAAATTAATATCGACTCCGTTGTTCCCTTCTCAGAAGGTGCTGATCTGAGATCAACCAGTTGAATAAAAGTGGACAAAAGTAAAACCATGCATGGAAGGACAGACAAACAGAATGATTACCTCAAACGTTATTTTTTAATTTAGTTAATAGTCTCTCACTTTAAACTACTCCCGCTTATTGGCTGTTTTATTACAACGGAAATATTCTAAATGCCGACTATCAGAAAAAAGTTTGAATACAGAAAACTTTCCTCCCGGAAATAAGTAATTTTGTGTTTTGCATTAAAACTTTTTTTCTAAAGCGTACATGAAAAGTACTTTAAAGTTGAGCAGGAAATTAATAAAAAACTCCTGCTGAATAGAAGTATAAGTATAACATGTGATACATTCTGTTTCTATTTTTGCTTCTTGAGCTCTTCGACTTAATGAAATGAATGGGAGCATACAGGTATATAAATAGTAAATACTTTTTCAATTTTATCGGGATCAGACAAAACTCTTTAATTAAAAATACCTAGAATTCTATTTCGTAAATTTCAATAATTATAGTGTATCCAAACGTGTCGCAAACAATGTAGCTACGATAAATGATGTAACGAATGATTTACACCAGTTTGCCTTTGCTGAATGCGGGGAGGAACTGTAGCTCATTGCATGTTTTGGATTAATTAAGTTATTTGCTATTTCTGAAAAACTTTAGGAATATTCATTTATTAAAGTTGATTCAAATGAACACATACTTTTTGCTTTCGGATGAAACAGAATTTCGGGTTTAAATAATGTAAGAGGAAACTTACAGAGCAGCTTTCTGTATTTTTAAAAATTTACCAGAAAAATGCCAAAAATATTAACTAGAATTTTATGTTCTAAATTATTGGATAAATCCTTAAATTCTGGGGAAAAAGTTGAGAGAAGTATATAGCCTTAAACTCGTCATTTCAGTTATGTACCCATCTACGCTCTTCCTGTTGAAAAATGGGACTAGTCTTGCGGAATGATGATGGCTCGTGCAGTGTAGCAGTAAATTAAACCAAGTAAAAGGCATGACTTTCTCCAATTATTCATTTTGCCTTGATCTTCCTTAAAAACCAGCCCATGATACAGATGCATTAGGGCTGTAACACAAAACGCAACCCCCATCTTGTAGTCTAGAGAGACTTGATAATGTGCGGACATTTATTCCCAAAAATATTTTATTACAGGAAGTGATGACGATAGAGAATTTAAAAGAAAGCATTAAAGTAAAGTATAAACAGTAGGAAACACTTTCACCTCTCTTACAAAGTGGCTTATTTGACTTGCTCATCAACAAAGTATCATTTGCAGATGAGGTTTTGAAATTCAAGCACTCATGAAAAGCACATCGTACTTTTTACAATGTACATTTGATAAAGTGTATGATGTTGGTCGTGTGCTCCCTAAATTCTAAAATATTTCACTAGGGAATCACTCCAAACATAGGATGATTTGCATCATTCATCAAGGAATTACAAAATTCGTTTCATCTGTATAGCTATCTAAAATGGCGGCATCTCTTTACCTCTTTCATTTTCCTTCTTTTCATATCAAAAACTGCTCTTTTTATGTTTACATTAGTGAACAATCAACAAAAGTCTGCATGTGGAGTAGATTCTTACAGGTAGAGGTAATAAATGACTGTCTTCATCACTGTTGATGTGCACATTATTCATGAAGTTACCTAAAACGAGATATATTACGCAGATACATAGTTCCTAACAATTTATTACAAAGTCTTTCCATAAATACTAAAGGATCCTGTATGAGTTTCTTGATAGTGCAATGATGAAGGGGAGTGCAAGGCAATAAATTAGCAAATACGGAAATGAATCAGTGCACAATATTGCAATGATAAGGGGAGTGCAAGGCAATAAATTAGCAAATACGGAAATGAATCAGTGCACCGTGAAATCGTTGTCGGTGTGTGTTAAAAGTCACTTTTACTGAAGTGAGTACAGATTTCATCGCACTCAAAACTACGGAAAGATGAGAATGCTTCGGAAAGAGAACGATGCAACAACGTGACTTTCTCCACTAATAAAAAGTTTGAATTATTATCTATCTAGTTTATCTATGTAGCTCAAGAATATTTCCATGGTTTCATAAAGGATCTATCTATCTGGAGTGGTATTTTTAGAATGGAGTTGAAATAAGCCATTTAAACTTTAAGTTATGGTCATTACGAACAAAGCTCAGTTGTCCTCTTTTATTAGCCTTCTTAGAGCCTACAGCGATTTGGATCGAGTTGGAATCGGAAAATCAAATGAAACCACAGCATTACAGTAAAATAATTACTTTGAAAAGTTTTTAGTATTTTATGAAACATTTATGTAATGCATAAAAATCAGGTCGTTTATTATCACTACCCCAGCTCGCGTTACAATACGAATGAGCATATTTCAAATAAACTGATTATCAAAGCATTCCTGCTCTAAATGAAATCCTCTGGGATTCCAAAGAATTAAAAATATATCTTGGCAAGCTTCATGACGTCTCATTAATACCAATAATAATAACACTGAAAAGAATAATCCCTCTCCCACGCTTCCAAAGAGCAATGGCATTCGTGGTGAAACATCATTTTGTGAAAATCCGGCGTGGATTTTTTCCTGTGAAAAGGAAGGAATATTATCATCAGATAAAATTCCAGAATTCCAGAAATGCCTAAAGAGCCTGGCTGTTGTAGGTTGTAGGTTGGCAGGGAGTTATCAATACAGTTCCCGGAGAGAGACTATCTGCCCTACTGACTCTGTCTATAGTCAAGGATACTAGATACTAGTCTGACCATAATTTCCCACTAAAACCGCTTGGATTTATGAGAAAGCTGTATGAGCTGGATGATATTACCCCTAGTGCAAAATCCAGTCTACGAAATTAAACTAAGGAAGTGCAAACTCTGCAGTGGTTGTCCTATCATCATTGGCACTGATTTCCTCTCTCTAGCACAGTTCAATACAGCTTCTTTGTATTCTCTGGCAAATTCAAATAATTTCCTTTGGAGAAAAGTGTCTGTTTAGCAGAACTTCTCGTACACCCTAAATCCTCACTGGAGAACTGAGATAATATCGTTTTGATACCCACTCCTATTTTGATTTTGATAGAACTCAACATTTTTAAGATGTGATAATGATGACAAAATCGGTATTTTTTTGTTTCACCCTAAAAATAGCTTTGAGAGTCCCAACACTGATCCACTACATACGCTTTCCTGAATAGGCTAAGCATAGCTTTCTCCACTTTCTCTTAGACTGTTGCCAAAATCTAAATTACATAAACTTGTACATTTCCTGTTTTTCTGGAGTTTAAGTCGTACTCGTAAAATAGCGTAGAGTGCACATTATGGTTAGCAAGTCTTTTCACTTTTTCCTAAATGTTGTAGGATAAAATGTAGAAAAATAGTTGCTCTTAGTCTACACGTTTCTGGAAACATTTCAAGGGACAAAATATTTAATGATATTTCAAGCTAGCTTTCACTGGCTGCTGACTACTGACAGTACTAACTGACCCACATTCATTAATTGATGGTGAATTCAAATAGGACAAGAAAATGCAGATGCTGTTAAGTCTAAGGAAGCTGCTTAGTGGCTTTGTTAATTTAGAATCGCATTTGAAAGGGTGGACGCGCGGCCTTTGGACTCAAATTATATTCCTCATTATTTCACTTTTGTTGACGGAGCATTTCACGTTGATGATGGCAATGATTCTCCTCTTGAAAGGAGTGCTTTTCCGGCTTTCACAATCAAAAAGACTGACGCTTACGAAAGTCTGCTTTACTAATGTGGGCTTGTAGTCTTTTCACTGGGTGAATTGTATTAAACTTACATATATAAACATTCCTTATGGCTTTTCACACCGCACCGTTTTCTTTTAACAGATCATCACGGCAGAAATAATATGCAAGGAATATACTTTCACATCTGATGCTTGAAGCTTGATGCTTTATTGGTCGTTTGTGCAAATAGATGATGAGATGGCTCGATGAAAAGCCCACGTTGGGGAAGATGCAACCAATCTACTAAACTTGAAGACAGGCTCCTTAAAATAGGAAAGCTAGTAAAAATGGTTGACGGTGTAGTCTTTGAGTCTCATCTTAAAATTATTTTCACTTGGTTTGCATCCACAAATATATAAATGAAAGTAGACATGTACTCGTTACTTTAGAAATTTACTACTGAAACCTGGCAAGCTTCCATTTTCACCCTGAGTTAACTTCGTATAATTGCGGTAGACGTGGTTTATGCCCAGAGTACGCAATAGGGAAAGTCAAGAACTATGCTTCCTGTTCTGGCTAATCTCTTTTGCATTATCAGAAATACCAAAACCTGGAAGGCAGTTAAATCAAGTTGTATCGCCACAAATGCCTTAGAGTCTAACTAATGTAACGTTTATCTTGCTGAATATCTGGTAAATTAATAAGTTGAACAAAATCTTTCAATCCATTTTGGCTTTTATATGGGCCAAGAGTCTCTAATTTATTCGTACATTATTATTAAAGGATGGATGCCAAAGACAAGGTTCGTTTGGAGGGTCAAAATAGCAAGATAAAGTATAGACTCCAAACTCAATAAATGTTTGCATGATATCGTGACTCAGTTCCGTTATCTTCATGCAAAGATTATGCAAGTGTGCATGACATCGGCATCTAGGCCATGGACATGTTACCGCATCTCCTGAAAACAAAATTATAAATATTGGAGGATATATGCTATTACTCCAGTTTTTTCTGTGCTAGTGCACTTAAAAAAATTTGAAGGGTGGGCCGGCTCATTTAAGATTGAAATTTCATTAAAATATAATGCTCCTCATTGGCACACATTTGGAGTTGGAGTGAAAAGCAAGACTCCAAGAAAATAATATTCGTTTTATATTGACCCACTTTTAGAACTAGGACCACTAGGAGAGGAAGTGTAACGCTGCATGATGGTTATTGTGAGTACCACGGAAGCAAAATACTTCAAGACTTTCACTTTCAGGAGGGTTCAGTCTGCGACTTTGAATGTGACAAATATTCCTTCGCATAAACCAGAAAGTAGCACGGAAAAAGTCAATTGAAGAAGGACAAATGATGGTGTCATGAAGTAATGCGTATTTCATGAATAATATATTTTTTTAGTATGCTCTGAAGGAAAAAGCGAATTTATGTCGAGCAATTCTCAGTACATCCGTGAAAGCATAAGGAATAATAATAATAATAACATAATGATGCGATCATTAAAGAGAGGAAAGAAGCTAAAGAGGCTGCTCACTCTGACTTAACTTAAAGGTGTAACCGTGTTTAAGCTTCTCATAGGCAATTTTCACTACAGCACTTTCACAATTCCCTTGGTCCTTCATATGAAGGTACTCTGTTTTCGGCAATTTACTTGGAGCTATGCATCTCGTCTTGTAAACGTCTTGAAATAATGTTGAGGAAAAGCCGCTGAGGGGAAAATATCTTTAGGCTTCCGTTTTGAAAAAATGATATATGATCTAAAATAAACGGAAGGAATTTGCCTGTGATTTGTCCCTTTTAATGTAGAAGTATAGAGCACATTTGATATAAAATACCTAAGCACTTTTATTTGAAAGTAGTTACCTACTTTTCTTATTATACCCCGTTCTGATAGTTTTTTCATGCCTGTTCAACGTGACTTTAGTTTACTCCAGTTAAATTTTTAATTTAATCAGTAAATTAAACAGTAAAAACTTAAAATACATACACGTGAATTCAGTGTGATTTGCACACGCAAAATCAGCGTGTAAAAAAATTCGGTTAGTTTTTGTACTATGGTGTGACTTTGCAAATACACAAGTACCTTCACTACCGAGAACTAATTAAGCCAAATGATACAAAGCGGCTTCTGGCGAACAAAGGAAAATATTTTTTGAAGTGTATATAATTAGAGCGGCACTAATTAAATAAGCACATATTTAATACTCCCTGCTGGAAACTAAACAAAGGAGTGGGAATCTACCTGGAACGCTTGACAGACTGACAAACTACCGATGCGTAATGGAAAATATGCCCTATAGGTCCTTCAAAGAATTTTAGCCAGAAGCATAACAATTTTCAGAGTTTATTTAGGCGGATATGATATAAACAAATGTTTGCTTAAGGTTTGGTTACTCTCGTTTCACAGAATATAATCATCTGATTGAGATATGTACACCACATTTATGCTTATCTTGGGAGTTTACTCCGAATTTTATACAAAAGAAGATATTCTGGAATTATTTACTCCAGTTTCCCCACACTGTAGGCTTTTATTATGCCAACTCTATAAAAAAGAAATATACATTTTGACAATAGGCACTGTGACTGCTTAGCGAGGGTAAAAGTCTTGAAAAAATCAGAGGAAACGAGTCTAAAAGCATTTCGCTTTCATACAAGAATACCATTTTCATATTTTTATTTCTATACAATGCAAATTTATGCATTTCACCGTCTGCCAGCCGTTAGAAATGGGATTGCATCTTGTAGGAGTAGGAACACGAAAGCAAAGAAAAAACAGTTCGAGAAAAACATGCAGACGCCGCAAGAAAGCTTCCGTATGTAAGGATATAAAGATAAGTTATATGTAGGAGGAAACGTTCTTTGAATGAATCTGAAAGGAAGAAAACGCCAAGGAAAAACATCATCATCATTAAGGTTCGTGACATGGCTCATTTTCTCCTTCTACGTGTTTTTTTGACATGAAGCCAAGTGCAAGTTTTTAAGAAAAACACGGGCTTGGTATGAGCTTCTTTGTAATGGTGATGTATCTTCAGTGCAGTTTTAGGCTGGGCACATTGTGTAAACAGTTATGACTGTAAAGGATAATGAGGGTGAAAGTTGAAGTACATTATCTTGCCTACTAAAGTACCGATACTCCAGAAATACTTGAGGGAAAATTCATAGCAGCTTTTACATAGGATAGATGTATACCTTTGAGTGTGCTATTTTCCATCCCCGTCTTACCCCATTTCCTAGAAACTGACACATTCCACAAAAAATTATAAAGAAAATGGGAAATTGGGTATCACATTTGTTCCCATTCCAATTCCAAGTTTGTAATAGTATACAATTCGATCGGAAGTTTTCACAAGGACTAAAGTGAACACGGAGTGACAGAATTATTGGTTGCTGTCGTACTTGACTTTACTCAGGTCTGGCAGTACATTTCGTGCTCGCATCCGTCAATATCACATCCAATTCCCAATTCAACTGCCAAATAAAAAGATTCTACTACAAATTCTTCACTTTGAAAGACAAATGTTAAAGCTGGAAAAAATCCGAGGCGCTATCTGGTTATTTGCTAGTTTTAGTTCTATTAGGCTTACGTGAAAAACGTAATTCTACTGAACAATCGTTGTACTGAATGACTTTCAAAAAAGAAGGTAGTGCAGATACGATACCTAACCAAAAACTTTATTCAATCGTATTGCATCCACCTATTTCAAAATAGTTTTGAATTTTAAGCTGAAAAATATTTAGAATTTTAAAATATTTCCAGATAAACTTCATTCTTCAAAAAAGGTTGCTCTTTTCTTGGAATATTCAAAATCTCAAAATCAGGAATTGCCTTTGAAGTATAAAGTGAAGCGCTTTTTTATTCCGGGATTTCCAGGAAGCCCAACTAAGCACAGGGAGTACCCACTCTTTGACCCGTTTCAAGGAATTGAAAATGGGCTGGAAGGCATGTAGAAGCGAAGATGACCATTCCCCAAATTTTCGAAAGTCTTCTTATTTGACATATCTTCATCCAAATTTCCTCCGCCATGGGCGATTCTTACTACGACATAGTCAATCGGAAGGAGTAGGAATTTCACAAAATCAAAGATAAAATGATTGCCCGTTTCGAACTCAAAGTAATCAAGGGAATCGATATCGAATAGACGGTTTGAGTCCCTATCCTAGTCGTCAAAGCATTTTTTTCTGATTTAGATTGTATATGGACCCACATCCTCTTTCAATTTTGAATGAAAGTTGCCTATACCACATTCTATGGATTTTGTGTTCAAGACAGGATCCAATGTACAAAAACAATGATTTCGTATGAATAAAGATTATATTACTGGAGAAGTTTCCAGTGTTGGTTGGTTCGCCTGAAGAAAAGTTTTGCATGGCTGTTGGCTACTCTCTCTCTGCTTCCTTCAGTGAAAATAGGAAAACTATTAAAGATCTCAATTTTATATTTTTTCGGGGCTCTCCTTCACTGTAAATACTTTACAACGTCTACAATTTTCTTCCTATTTTAAGGAAGCAATCTCGCGTAGCAATTTATGCTGTGCTTTCACTCTCCTTTCGTTCGACAAAGTCATCATCTTGTCTTATATGGAGTAAAAAAATATAAATATATATTTCACAAGAATGACAGCGACACAAGAGAAGAATGATAAAATTGGGTTTTGGATTGACAAACTTCCCCTCGAAAAGAATTTCAGTTGAGCAAATTAGATAAAGAGCTTGGAGTAAGTGAAAGTGTCGAAGGAGCGAGGCAAAACTAGTTTCCATCCTTTCTTGGATGGACGATATTACGTGTTTTAGGCCTGCAGTGTGAGAAAACTAAAAAATAGTGAGTTCCTATCAGCCTCTCTCTTATAATTCAGTTCTGGTAGTTTGACTAAGTATGCAAAGTTGTCAAAGAACGAGGAACGTTGACCAAAGACTTGTCAAGCATGACCTGAATGTTAGAGAAGATGGCGGATATTCCTTCATCATTGCTATCATCTTGTAACGATGTAGTCTAAAAATAGCTTATTGCGCTCTTTTTACTAAACTTTATACGATTTTAAATTCAAGTTTAGTTTCCCTATGGCTTATCTAGACTCTAGCTTAAGTAAATACAAAGTACAGAGACATGAACAGATACAGCATTAAATAGAAATTTGTCGAAAAATGCGAATATAAAGTGTCTTAGGTACTGCATGACTAACACCTCAAACAAAACTCAATGTTTAAAGCCCTCCATCAGTGTCAAATATCGGAAGTCTAGAAAATGCAGAAGTAGATAATCCTTCATCACTAAAACAACCTGCTCTACAATTGACGGATCAAAATATGCTCCATATTGGTTTAAATATATTGACTTGTAAATTTTTGGAGAAAGTAAGTAACTTTTTTGAAAAATAATCCTACACCAGTAAGCCATCTTATTAAAATTCAGCAGTTGGAACAGTAAAAACCTGGAAGCAATTCACGGACAGTAATTCATGTCCAGTGTCAGTATACTGTCAACTTTTGTGCGTCCTTAATGGACCACAGAGTATAGAAAGGATTACAGAGTCAGAGAAAGTGATTGGACTGTCATGGTTACAGCCATGAAAAGTATTGGACCGAAAATTGGTAGATTTTTGAACGTATAGAGCAGCGCTGAACAGCTTCGACTTGAGAGAAGACTTTAGGAATGTATATTTTTATCTTAGCTTCCTTCCTTGGATCCAATTAACAAGTAAACACATGGTGGAATTTTCTCTCTGTTTTTGTCGATTATAGGCGGATGATGAATTCCCTGCGATTTCAATTTAACAAATTAACATCTAATGATTTTGTGTAATAAATGTTCTCTGGAATTCCATTCATGGTGAGTAGCAAAGGGTTTCCCTTATCAAGATGTGATGATCCCAATGAAAGTAAACTTTTCCCTTAGAAATTTCTCCACTAAATAGATCCAATACAAGCGTATCCCAAACTGTGAGAGTGAAGTAAACAAATAACAAAGAAAATTCTTTGTCGATAAAGCTTCTAAAACTGCCACACTAAAGTAGCGTACTGCCCAAAGGGAAAATAGCTTTACGGCAAAGAGGAGAAGACAAGAAGAATGGAATTTTATGCAAAAGTTAGTAACTCATCTTCTCTAGAGCAACTTCATAATCATATAAATTTTGGAGAGGCTACATTCCCCAAGAAAATCTAAATGTGCTTGTGTTTTCACATCTAGCTAGACTCTGCGTGCCTCTCCTCTTGGCTTGAGTTCTCTCTACGCCCCTAGTCTCCCTACTTGAGCATGTGAACTTTTGCTTAACTACATTTTGCCAACATAAAAGAAATAATATGCCTTCTTTTCTCCTACCCTTTCACTCCAAGGCACACTTAACTTCTTTGCTCTTATAGATGCCATTGTTTTTGCGGTAGACGTTACCCAAAGTAAAATGAGATAGGTACATATATCACAGAGAAAATTGTTCGTTTGACTGTGAGAAGACAGGATCCGGACAGAAAGACATAGGCGGAGGATTATTAAATCGACTAAACCAATTTAGCACTCTCTTCTTTGTGAAAAAAGTAGCATTTGCCTTCCCTTCTCTTTTTGTTCTTGTCGTCTCCTTTCTCTTTTCTTATTTATCCTTTGGCGTGCCAAACATGGCTCCTTGTACGTACCATTTCATTCCTTCCTCTTACCATTCCCCTTTAATTTTACTCAGTTTAGCATCCTTCACATTTCTATTCCTTCCTCTTGAGTGGTTCATAATGCTGTATTATTATTAGTTGGATTCTCTCTCGTGCCACTTTGCAACTTTTCTCTCTAAGCTAATAAGCCATTTTGATGTCGGTTTCGACATCCACATGAAACTCTACACTTTGCTACACTCTACACCACCTTTTCAGGTTATCTCTCCCAGCTATAACTTCCCACATTTTAGGTCTTCCAGCATCAGTTA
>JAANSQ010000305.1:0-27565 GCA_036850885.1 Lepidocyrtinus dapeste
ATTAAATTTATTAACACTTGCAAATAACATTTGAAATCGAAATGCGGTAGGGGACATGTAGGAACCGTTTGGGATTTGGATGTGGCTGGATCTGGAACAATGATAGCGACAGCAGGTCTGGACACGACTGCCAGAATATTTTTACCGGAAAAGACTGAATACGTTCGTATGATGGCAGGCCATTATTTCAGCGTCAATGTAAGGACATGATTTTTAGTTGTTTAAATGATCGTTTTCCTTAAAATAATATTTGATAATATTTCAGACTGTTAAATTCCACCCAAATGAAGCATACATAGCCACTGGCTCAGTAGATAAATCTGTCAGGTTGTGGTCAGTGAACGATGGGAATTTAGTGCGTATGTTTACTGGTCCTGAAGCCACTATTAACTGTCTCGCGTTTCATGAAAGTGGCAAGTACCTTGCTGGTGCTGGAGAGGATAATAAAATCTTAATTTGGGATTTGGCGGAAGGTGAAGTGATAGCTACGCTCTTGACAATGTACCACTGCAGGGGCTTAAGTTTTTATGGGAATATGCTTTCTGCATGTTTTAGAAATGGTACAGTTCAGTTTTTTAATCTGCGTCCGATTGTCGGAGGAAAGAATCTCTATGATTTAGACAGACATGCTCACATCCCTGTGCCCGTCAACTTCAAGTGCTTTGCCCAGACTCTATTCAAAGTTGATTATAAAAGTGCTGAAAATATTATCGTTCTTGGATCTGACCTCATTCCAGATGAAGGCCAATGCCTAGTACAAGATCCTCCCGCTAATCCAACTGATGAAGAAATTGTGGAGATGGTGCGCTTCTACAAGCAACGTTTAGCGATGGAGGAAGCCAGTTACGCACGTTATCCAAACTCTGAGATTTCAGAATCGTTTGTTAAATCTACAGTGCAAGATAATCCTAACACTAATGGTGACGTTGGAGAAGACAATAGTCCACTGGATGAGGCACCAATGAGTGCTGGCAGCAGTAGAATACTAGCATCAAGACTTTCCCAGCCGTTATCAATGTCTTCAGCATCTGGAGATGAAGCCAATGTTCCAGGTACAAGTACTCCAGCTCAAAGCACTATTCGGGAAATATCCTCGCTGCCATCCTCCGCTACAGTTGTAGCTGCGTCTGGAAGAAGTACGACCACCATGATCAGTAGTGCAGACCTTGATGCAGCAATCGCCAGTGTTATAGATCAGAGTGGCGGAGATACTTCAGGAGAAAGTGGTGGAGGAACTATAACCATGTATGCTTCGAATTAGAGTCCATTAGAGCTTAGTTGAGGAGGTAGAGGAGTGTTTTCTTGTGGACGTTTGTACAGTTTTTTCTTGGGACCCAGTATGTGCTTAGTTTAGTAACCAATGTAACCATGCAACTTTAAGAAAACTTGAAGTATAAACTTATGTGATGTGGTGGCAAAATCCGAAATTAATCCTTCATAGTATTTTTTTTATCCTTCGAAATAATAATTTATTGAGACAGTAAAATTCATCTCCCGTTTTGTTCAATCTGAGAAGACCTTGAACGGAACTTTTGGTATTTTGTAGTAAACTGGCGTAGATAGTCGTTGGGTATTCTTAACTTTTGTAAGGCATTAAGCTAGATTTTAAAACCTCCCATTTGATTCCTACACAATGTCATCCCTTGCTTCTGCGAGAATTACAACCCCCTATAATTCCCAACTGACTTCATCATCGCCCTCGCCCAACTCTTCCAATACGATCAATGCTTATCTGTACAAGAATGGATATCGGATGGGGAAGATTATTGGAGAAGGCTCATATTCTAAAGTTCGGTTGTGCCCTCGACGTAGCAATGATAATGGTGAAGGGGATCAAAATCAGGGAGATCCTACGGTGGCCTGCAAGGTTAATTTATTTAACCTAGACAGTTTTATAAGTTTTCATTTCCCTTTAGAGGCTGTCGTCTTTAACCGTCAAGATGCATTAACATTTTAGATAATCAGTAAACGCAAGGCGTCCAGTGACTTTGTGCACAAGTTCCTCCCTCGTGAGCTCCAAATCGTGTCTCGCATCAAACACGTCAATATCGTTCGAGTGTATGATGTTGTGGAGTTTGACAGCCACGTTTACATCTTCATGGACCACTGCAACAACGGTGATCTCCTTGAATACGTTAAGGAAAGAGGATTTATTAAAGAGGCTCGTGGACAGCATTACATGCGTCAGATTCTGTCCGCAGTGAAATACCTCCATGGAATGGACATTGCTCATAGAGACCTCAAGTGTGAAAACGTCCTCCTGACCACTGAAGATCATGTCCGACTCTCTGATTTCGGGTTCGCTAGATTATGCCGAGATCAAAAATCTGGAAAACGGATTTTATCGAGCACTTACTGTGGTACGTTTAAATTTAAAATTAAATAAAATAAATTCGTTTTATAAAATGCTGATTCGGGAGATTCTACTATTGGATTCTTTCTTGTAATTAAAGGTTCGTGTGCGTATGCAGCACCAGAAATCCTCCAGGGGACAGCGTACAATCCTAAGCTTTATGATATGTGGTCGCTCGGATGCATTCTTTTTATTATGCTCACTGGTCACATGCCTTTTGACGAGTCCAATGTTCCTAAAATGCTGCAGAACCAGCTTGACAAAATGCTCACTTATCCTCATCATTTGGACTCTACGATCTCAAAATCGGCAAAACGATTTATCAAGTAAGAAAGATAAAAATTATAGTCCGTATAAACAAACTATTTAAATTCTAATTTCCTTAATAATACGATTCTAGGCATTTATTGGAGCCAGATGTGACCCGACGAGCAACCATTGAACAAGCCGTAACCAATTCTTGGTTGTCCTCAGGGTCCAGACCGTTCTCCGCCAGGAGCAAGAACAGTTCGGAAGCAGCATAAATTATGTAAATATTTGCGCTCTGCTCTACTATGCTTTTGTATATTTAGCTAATTCTGTACACTACATGTATATAAAACGATAAATGCATATAAAGGCGCAATACAGATTACGATTACTGAAAAGCCAGTTTTATAAATGAAAAGCAAATTGTCAAGTAAAGAGTTTCAGACATATAACAAATCACAAACGCGTATGAATTTGGTTACCTGGACTGGTTAAAATTTTATTTCGTTTCGTTTTTTGAAAAAAAATACATGGGGCATTATGCATCAAATATTACGAGACAGTTAGTTTTCATGTAAATACGTATCCACATCTTCCGCTGCGGAGACAAATATTTTTTGAACTAGGATGGTCAATTTTTCTAGAAGAGATGAAAAAATCGAGATAAGCATGGGCCTATTATGGATTCGTAGAAAAGCATTTGTATGTGGGGATACTGATACTGATGGAAACTGATAAGAACTTACTTGAGAAATTATCTATAGTTGGATGCAGACTTTCCTTCTGCACAAATAGATAATGTACTGGGAGTCCAGTGAGGAGAATGACTACAGCAATGATTTGCTTAATTGGGTCTACGTATAATGGAAGGATAATGAGGAAGAGACAAATGATACTAAAGGAAATTGGGAAGAATAGTGAAACCTATTAGAGAAAAACGTAATTAAAGATTAAGAATGGCCCTGACGTAGTTAGACTTTTTTGTCTTAATGTTGCTAATTGCAATTGACAAACCTTCATTGGTCTATTGATATCAGGTTGTTTCCAGCGTAAATATAGCAAGCCAACCGTGACTGCTAAACTGACTAAACTGTAAACGAAAGAGTATAGTTCAATTAATTGACTGATTTTGGGAACTGCGAGGTAGATTAGGGTAATTCCACATAAGAAGACTAGCGCAGGTGTTGGGGTCATGCTGCTTGTTGATAAGAGAGAAAGCATGGAGGGAGTGTGGTTGTTTCTAGAGCCTGCGAATATTACTCTAGCGTTGGTCATGATGTGTACACTGAGACAGCCTAAAGCAGACATGGCTACGCACAGTGGCATTAATGTCGTTCCCATCCAGATAGCCACTTTGCTACCGAATGACTGCGAATAGCATTGAAAATGAATTTGAGATAAACTTCGATTCGTGTCAAAGATATGAACAAAATTTGACCTTACATTGGCAACAGCATCTGTGGCTAGAATCTCTGCTGGGGTGAGCATAGTAAAGTAAGCCACGTTTACCATTACATAGATGAAGGTGACGAGTGGGATGGATATGAAAATTGCCAAAGGAAGGTTCCTAGAAAAATTAATTATTGCCATTAAAAAGCTTAAAATTACTTAAAATATATAATTATGTATGCTCTGGGGTTTCTTACCTGTTGGGGTTTTTCAATTCTTCCGTGACAAAATTCAAAGCGTTCCATCCTTCATATGTGAAAGCTGCAGAATAGAAAGCCAACGCCGTTGATCCCGGGTCATATTTTGAATTTGCCCAAATGTCATAAAAGTTTCCGACGTGGCCTAGGTTTAAATTTTCAATGTATTTCCATTTCATTTTTAACTGTCTTTTAGCGTATCTTCTGCTATTTACCCATGCACAAATTTACGATTCCGGTAATGATGATCAACACAAGCGCCAAGATTTTTCCAAACATAAAAGCGTCCTGTACTTTCGTGGCTATTACTACATCGTAGCAATTTAGCCAAGTGAAAAAAATAATTACTGCCGCTGCCAATAATTTGATAGCTATTTCGGGAGCATCATTATCCGGAAACAAAGGAGATGTTACGTATTGTGCAAATGACACTGCCAATATGGCATCGGCAGCTGGCCTGAAACAAAACAGTGATTGATAAATCCCTTAATTTAATATTAAATAAATGTTGAGCTTACAGAAAAATGAAGACAGACACCCAAAGTAAGAGAAATGCGGGTAGGCAGCCAAAACTCTTATATAGATAATAGTAATCGCCACCGGATCCTGGAAATGTTGTTCCCAGCTCAGCGTATGCTATTGCCCCAAGAATGCTCATGATTCCGCATCCCACCCACACAAATAAACTCATACCCACACTTCCCACATAATGTACGACATCCCTCGGGGTGATGAATATTCCAGAGCCAATAATAGACCCTACAGTTATAGATACAGCTTCCAAGAGTCCTATCTGTTTTCGGAGTTTGACAATGGTTGAATCCGTGACTGACCCATTCTCTCCTTTTGCGGCGTCTTTTCCAGTGTGAGATGCACTAGGAAAATTATTATGGTTGGGAGAAGGCTTTGCGTCCATGATTAATTCGAATTGTCAGCGTCGAAAAAGTAAGAATTACTTGCGAAAGTTCATTAGTTTAAAATTAATTGTTTAAAAAAAGCCAAAAGGGCTATGTTGCTTGCTGCCACTGAAAAGTGGAATAAACTCTGGAAAAGTTATTTCTAAAGTTGTCTCTAGTACAAACATAACTAAAGATTTGTTTTGTGGAGGAAAAGGCTAAGCTAGGCCTGCTATTTACAATCCCCATTAGCTGTTAGCTGGAGAATGAATGATTCATTCATGCTTACGCCCTAACTACTTTTCGTAAGACGACCGCGATTTACTTAGACAAAGCCAGCCAAAACAAATTCCAAAGAGGACACGGAAAGCTAATAATGCTGGCTGGATCTAATGCAAACCTAATCAGTCCGATCGCCACCGACAGGTATGAGATATTTCTTAACTTCATAATGTTTTTCTATTAGTGCTATTAGTTTTCTTTGAGGAAAAGATAAGGAAAGGTTCTCTCTATCTGTGGAAAAATATTGGCTCATTAATGAACCAGGGGAAGCTAGCGTTGTTAATGATTTGTAAGGCAGTATTGTTTAGTGCACGTAACATCAGCTTTAATTTGCGTTTGCCGAAGAGGAAAAACACAAAATCGTAAATTACGACTCGTAATTTCTGTTTTTTTTTTAAGTGAAATCAAATTGTTTTATGAAGCTTTTAATGTAAACGTTTGTTTTCATAAAACTTTTAACGGCAGTAATAAAGGAATTGTTTTAAAATTGAAACAGCTCCTTTTTCAGTTGGAATATTTAATCCTTTTTAAGGGGAAAATGGAGCATGCGGCGAATGATAAGATTGATAATGTAAGTTGTTTTCATTTTGTTTCAAGAAAGGTTCTTGAGTACAAATTGTCTACCTTGAAAGGTCTAGAGTCATTTAAATCAGAGAATTAAAATCTCGCAGCAGCAGCTCTCCTCGACAGGTAAGTTTGAAAGAGAATAAGTTTCCGTTTTAGTAAACGTTGTTGCGTTGCGTGAGTTGGATGAAGCAATAAGTACTACGGACGGTTGACATGAAGGGGCAATATGAGACAGCTCTTCGAATTCTGACCAGGGTGAAATTACCCAAAACAATGCAACTATTATACGGGCTTGACTCATGATTGTAATTAGAAAGAAGCAGAAAAACAGACATTTTATGGTAATTGGCGTTTAGCGTATGATAATGAAGCTAAACCATCCACATTTAGACATTCACTAATCATTTTCTTCTATTCTATTACTAAACTTAAGGTCATAATATTTTTCACTAAACTCATTAATATTCAATGTCATTGATGGAATCTTTACATGGAAGGAATTAGCTTCATTCAAAGTTTTCCATTTAGAACCAAATCCATTCGGAAATGAGTATCGATAGTGTATGTGGATATAAAGCACTTTAATTTTATTGCTAATTTTCCTGACAGCTTTGATGAATGTGTTTTTATAAATAATATAATGTAATTTGTTTTCCTTTTTACTAACTAACCTACATTAAGCTTTACACTGTGTAGATGGGAAAAATTAAAAATATAATACAAAAAATCAACTCGTTGTAAATTTTTGTAACGTGTTTCTGCTGTGCTAATATTATGTACAGTTTTCACATGAAATAAATATAAAAAGCGAACTCAGCAATGTTCTTCAAGACATAACAGGAGGTGAACAACTTGTGACTTCAATTTCAGAATAGAAAGGAGAATTAGGAGCAAAGCAAAAACTGACATAGATTTTCCGGTAAACTAAATCTTAAATCATAGTAGAGCCAGAGAAAGGAACATACGATGGGAGTTTTCAAAGGACGCAAAGTGGAGGACAACATAAATAATACATGATTTATGCACGAACAGTACAATAATTAAAAGGTTGTAGTAGAGACAGGACTTTATGAATCATTCTTTTTAGTAAGCTTAATTAATAAATATTATCCTTTATATCGTCAATCTTTCATCATGTAGTTAATAAGTGTGAACATTGGTTCGTAATTATTGGGAGAAGTTGAATTTGGTTTCTCTTGCTTTTTTGTTAAAGTACCAACTGCTTCATTTGGCGAACTATTGTTTGAAGATCCCAAAGAATGACTTGTCCGTCAACAGAGGACGACGATATCTTTAGAGCGTTCTCTTTTGAACCAGAATGTATTTTCAATCCAGTTATCGCATTTTGATGTTGGGAGTCGAGTTCCATTTCCTAATGAAAAATATTCAATAAGGATAATTAGAACTGCGGTTTAGAGTGCTAATATTTTTTTTCGAAATAGTACCTCCTCATTAATAACCCTAGCGTGTCTGTCAAGAGATTGGAATTTCCGCATAGCAGAAAGACCGCTATGCTCTTTCCTTTGTTCAGTTTGCTGAACTTTTCCAATACACTGTATTAATAAGCTCTCTCCGCCTCTAGTTACTTGGAACATCATAGGCGTTAATTGATGACCTGCAGCAACGATATTGTTCGGCGAAATCCAAACAAGAGTTAAAAATGGAAGAAATGTTGTGCGTAATGTCGTCACTTTCCCGCTTTCACCATCTAATACCGATATTGTGGAATCGTGTCCGGCCTACAAATTTTTTTAAAATAAGGGTTTTGTTCAACAATTTATAAGTTTTGAACATTGGAGAAATTTTGAAAGTTTTACCCAAGCCAGTTTTGTTCCATCATGACTGAATGATACATCGTGAACCCAGCCCCCTGACCCTACTGAATTATTTGGCAACTCTGACATTAATTGTCCTAAAGGCATCTTTGAGCCCCAGCATGTTGACTGTGGTTTTTCTTCAATGTCCTTAATATATGCTGAATATACGCGAACCTAAGATAACATTTCCTTTTTAAATTTAGCACTCTATTTTTCCATCCATGTCCACATTCGTTTTATTTTACTAAGCTAACCTACCTTAAAATCTGTCGACCCTGCAGCAAGGAGAACATTATTTGGGTGCCAATCGATTGTCGAGACTGTAGATTTAATAGGTTTCTTTATATGCTTGGAGACCCACCAGTCGTTTTCTTGCTCAAAGTAGCAAACCTGGACCATCATAATAAAAAATTACATTTCCTTCCAATTTGTGTATAGTATTTGTTTCATTAACCGAAATCAGCCTTGCTCCCGACCCCACTGCGAATTTGTTCTCTAGTGGGGACCACTTGACGCAAGTGGCCGCTCTATTTATCCTTAATAGAACCAACGTTGGCTTCCATTTTTGGTCAGGGCCATCTTGAGACCACACATAAGCGTTTCGATCCTGAAATTACATACGCATTTTCTAAATAAGTTATATCTCGAAGAAATAAAAACTTTGAGCATTCAAATAAACATTAGCAAAAACTTACTGCAGCGCAAGTTACAATCCTATTCGTCTTTGAGCCCCAGTCAATTCCCGTAACCCTAAGGTCATGTTGTCTTAAAACATCTACAAGGACCCAGTCACTCTGTGCTTTCTTGTAAATGTGAACCTCCTGGCTGTTAGGTGAAATCGCTATCTCTGTTGGTTTTGAAAACATTAATTACTTATTCACAACGGGCAAGATTTTTTTGCAACGATAACTTTAATCTATGACATACGTGTTCTATCCTTGTTCCAAGCATGGCAAGTTATCGGATCGACTCCGAAAAAGGAGAGTCTTTCGACCATTCTTTTCTCCAGTTATTAGTTGTTTCAAACCTCAAGATACACCAGTGAAAACCTTAAATAAAATATGAGTCGTTAAATATGCATCGAAAATCGTGTGTTAGCTAGAGCCAGTATATTACTCCAATCTGGTACCTCTAAATTCGGTGTAAACTTTACCACCCACAATAAGGAAGCGGCAAGGTTATAGGTTACGATTCATTTAATATCCTATGTCCTCTAGCTGGCGACACCGCAAGTAGCTGACAGGTTGTAATGATGAGTCAGTCAGGTGATAATAAAGTGACAATACATTAGGCATTGAAAACAAATACTGTATATCTAAAACCTACACAAACTCTTCTCCTAAAAAAAAGCTGATTTATCTTGTCCACTCACCACCACAAGTCAACTATTAACTCATAATTTAACAATTTAGTATTAAAAGCCAAAGTAAAATATATACCGCATAGTAGGTCAAGCAAGAAAAGTTTCATTTCATATTTATTCGCCACCACACACAGACACAAGAACACCAATGGTATCTAATAGGCTGTATTTTACTTTACGGGACCAAAAATGATAACAAGTCAAGTTCTATTACAATTTGCATTGTATTACATTACATCTCGTTTTTCTTACGGGAAGCTGTAGAAAACTCTCCGCATCCGCATTTACCCTCTACTCTCAGCAAAATACATGACGGGTGTGACTGAAGAAAGAAAGCATTGCATAACACCGCAGACCACAAAAGATAGAGATCAAGCAAAAGGCGTTTCATTGGCTGCATCAAACTCTCAGCGCTATTTTCATGCATTTGGTTCATCAGAAGTGGACGCAAGTTTTGTACACAAATCAAAGTTCATGTAATTCATGTAAAAGCATCTTTTATTTTTGTTTAGTGGTTTCACCTTAATAATTTAACTTTAGGTTTCATTAATGGTTTAAGCAGAAAACATGCTGCAGTACGAAAATCAGCTTTTTCTTGACGCTGTTCAAGATGAAAGTCGGCTTTTCGTTTTTGCCAAAGGAGTTCCAGTTGAAAGGGTATAGTAATATACTTTGAATTTTAAAAGTTTTAGTTGATCTAATGAAACTTTGATTAGTAAAAATTGTCCTCATTTGTTTTTGACAGGTAATGACCAAAATTTTAAGCTCATACGCCAATGACACAAACCTCGTGTTCATTCTATCTGCAACTGCAGCGGAGGAAACCTATTACTTGGATCGTTTAGGGGGGGAGAAGGTGTTATCAATTACGACAGAATATTCTGCTAATGATCGAAAAGAACTTTATGCTAAAGGAGGAGCCTTCTTTATCACGGCTAGGATTCTCGTTGTGGACTTTTTGAAAGAAGTGGTGCCTCATGAGAAAATTACGGGAATGATTGTCTTCCGCGCTCACAAAGTTATCGAGTCTTCACAGGTTTTAGGCATCATCATAAAATGGATGGATTGATTTGGGATTATTTTCGTTAAGTAAATCTTTTAAATTTTTACAGGAAGCCTTTATTCTTCGTTTATTTCGTACAAAGAACAAATCTGGATTCATCAAAGCTTTTTCTCAAAGTCCGACATCATTTCTCCTCGGATACTCCAAGCTTAATCGCGTGATGCGCTGTAGTTTCCTCCCAGATGTTTCTTTATGGCCCCGTTTTCACGCCTGCATTAAAGAAACCCTAGTTGGTGATTCGAAAGATGGTGGATGTTCAACGTCAGAGGTTATCGAAATACAATTGCGGCTTTCAGCAGAGATGAGGGAAATCCAGTCCAATCTGTTAGATTTAGTAAGTTGGTCTGTGTCCGAGCTGAAAAGACTGGTCCCTGCGCTTAACGATGAAGACATTTGTGCGGAAACAGCCCTAACGAATGGTTTCGAAAAAATCGTGGCAGCCTACGTGGATCCTGTTTGGAATACAATAAATTCCAAGTCAAAAGAGCTTTTGGGAGATCTCAAAATCTACCGTTTGCTTCTAGCTCAATTGACAAAAGCAGATTGTGTCTCTTTTTATTCTACGCTTTGTAATTATACGTCAAGTGATGCAGTGATGAAGTCTTCATGGGTTTTGACCAAAGCCGCGGAGAACATAATACTGGCAGCCAAGAAAAGAATATTTTCTTCCTCGACGAGTTCGGCAGGAAGCAAGAGTAAGTCGGCTGGCTCCACTAGCAGTTTCAAACCCGAGGTTCATCCAAAATGGTTAGGACTGGGAGAAATTCTGGGAGAGATCAACATTAAACAGGAAAAGGAAAATGGGGAGAGGGGAGCAGACACATTCGCAGCTAAGCTTAAAACTTTGATATTCACGGAAGATATGAAGACATGTTTTGTACTCCGAGATTTCTTATGTCATGGAAGTGAAGCTACTCTGGCAAAAAATATTCGCATGAGTGAAAATATCAAAATGAATTTGGCACCCGACCTCGTAGAGAAACTAGATAAAATGATCCGTGAGAGTAAAGAGGCTAAACGTGCTCGGCTGGGAAATAATGAGAAGAAAACTGGAGATGACTCCGATTCTAGTGATAACGAAGCCGATAGAACAAAAGAAATTCAAATGACGTTAACACAAATAGAGCGGAAGTATGTTGATGTGGAATTCCTCCAGTCACCAGTTTTTATTCGCCCTTTGAGGAACCTGGGAGAGACCGAGGCGTTTGGCATATCAGAGACTTTGGATAAGCTGCGACCGGATGTGCTTATTCTTTATGATCCAAGTACGTACTAAGTCTAAGAAAAGTTATATGCTAATATTTAAATTTGTACATACTTGTAACAATTACAGACTTGACTACTTGATTTTTACAGACTTGGAACTCGTCAGAAATGTCGAAGTTTATAGAGCCCGCGTCGCACCTCAGAAAGTACGTGTTTACTTTCTCTCATTCCAGAACTCTGTGGAAGAGCAAATATACCTTACCTCAATACAACGGGAAAACCAAGCTTTCCAAAGACTGATAGAAGAAAAGGGATCAATGGTAAATAAGTCTTAGTTTTAAGTTACCAGTTACCCTATTGAAGCATTCAAATTTTTAAAATCATTTGTGATTACTTTATATGATTTGTTCTTTAGGTAGTTCCAGAAGAGCGTGAGGCTAAAGACGAACTTAATCAGGACTTATGGAGAGATCCACGAAAGGCAAACGAAACAGTCAGCACAAGTGGCCAGTCTAAACGGAATATGGAAACGGAGCAAAATGGTAAGTTCTCTATAAATATTTACATGCTTTATGTTATACCACGTTATCTACGCTAATTGCTGAATTCATTTCATTCCTAGTTCGACATGTGGTCCTGGTTGATATGAGAGAATTTAGGTCAGAATTGCCATCTTTGGTACATAAGCGGGGTATTGATCTTGAACCACTCACGCTCGATGTCGGAGACTACATATTAACCCCCGAGATTTGTGTCGAACGAAAATCAATTTCGGATCTGATAGGCAGTTTAAACTCTGGTCGTCTTTATAAGCAAGCGGAGGCGATGACAAGACATTACAAAAAACCTGTTTTGTTAATTGAGCATGAGCAGCAGGCACAGAGTGTCAAAGGGGGAATACGATTTCGGAATGGTAATAATGGTTGATAGGAGCTAAAACTATATTGGAGAAACTTTAAATATTAGTATTTACTCTATCTTTCTTTTTATTTGCAGAAATGTCTCAAATTATGCCAAAACTTCAGGTACTCACCATGAATTTTCCTAGACTAAAGCTCGTGTGGTCTCCTGGAGCTCACTACACGTCTGAATTGTTTCATGTAAGATTTAAATTGCCCCTGGAACTTTTGAATAATTCGAATATAATAAATATTATAATTCATTACTTGTAGGAATTAAAACGCGGAAAAGAGCAGCCTAATCCTGAGACAGCAATCTCAATTTTAAAGGAAGCAACTGGTCTCACGGTCTCAAAATATAATCCAATCCCTCATTCTTTTCTGTCAAAAATGCCCGGCCTTGATTCCAGAAACGTATACACTTTACTCAACGGCTGCAATTCTTTAACTGATTTGTCAAAACTAAGTGAAAGTGACCTAACCAAGTTGCTAGAAAACACTCAAACTGCCAAAACATTGTACTCTGGGATACATGGTAAACTACTAACTGAACATGGTGATAAACCCAGTTCTGCGGCAGCGGGGTCAAGCCGAATAGCCAGTAACACTGCACAATCAACGTTCAGAGTGGGCCTGATGGAGAAAGGAAGAAGGCTTCGGAGATAAAGATACGTTAAAAATTAAAATATAAAACTCTGTTAACTGTGATAATACATTGAGCTTGTTTAAAACCTAAATCAGTATTAAACCAGGATTAATAATTATAACTAACTTATAATAAGTTATGAAATCTACACATCCTTTCATTTATTTCATTGCTCTCTCTAACCTCTTGTCCATTCGTTTGATGAAAGCGTTTTTAGTTGGTCTAGCCTGGTGAACTAACTTATAATAAGTTATGAAATCTACACATCCTTTCAATTATTTCATTGCTCTCTCTAACCTCTTGTCCATAGTTAGTCTTTAGTTGGTCTAGCCTGGTGTTCTTCCTTTTAATATTTAAAAAAAATTAAAAAGTTTTCTTTCGCGGAACCCAAGCAAAGTAGGTAAGCCCAAAAAAGACAAAGAACAAAGCATAAATTGTTTTGTGTTATCTATTCATAACGTTGGACGTAAGCATATGATACCAAACCAATATGTACCAACTACTGTACTCAACATATTTTCTACTTACACAAATATACACGTAACATCAAATGACTATGACGCATTCAAGTAAAAAACCAACATATGAAGAGTTTTCAGATCCAGCTCCCTATCAACTACTACGACTTTGGAGAATTTACGGTCTTAATTTTCAATTTCTATCCGTTTAACTGCCTTCAGTTGGCCAAAATATGAATGATTTTTAAACAAAACAAGTTAATCGTGGTGTCGTTTTCTACAAATAACATTCTTCCGTGTATTTATTGCTGCAATTTGACTGGGTAAGGAAGTACTGTTTAAAATTTGGTGTCTGTCATTTAAAAACCTGATTTGCTTATTAATTCTCGAATTGTGTTTGATAGTTTGTAAAAAAAAATCTTGTTTCATATTTAGCCAAATGACAATTGACTTTTATTAGTGTCGATCTCAAATAAGTACAGATGGTCCTATTTTAAATAAGATGGGAGGAATTTAAAAGGTTTTAACATATATAGTGTAGTATCGATTTGTACTTTGGTTCATTGTTGGTCTGAATGAAGAAGGTTCACATATTGAAACACTGTTTATATAACATAATACTATATTATAATTATTTTTCGTAGCATGTATAAGATACGTTTAATTTCTGTCTCTTAAAGGGAAGATTAATGGTTAAAGTTAAAACATATTGTAATGCAGGTTGGTTCTTTCAACTTTGGTAAACGTCCATAAAATTTCGAAAATCATCTAGAACTCAACTTTCCAAGAGAAATTCCTTCTGACTTGTATCAGCGTTGAAGAGGAAAAATATCAATCAGTAAAGGAAGAAGACAGTAAAGTAGAAAGTTGACAGTTGAAATAATATGGTGAAAACAAGGTAAATTGTCGCTGAAAGTCAAGTATATTTGAAGTTAAAACGGAAGTTCTACATATCACATTTTATCCACAAAAACACAATCAGGATGAACGCTGTTCAAGGAATTCGACAATATGTGGACAAAATGATACAAAACTCTGGTCCGGGAATGAAAATTCTGTTGATGGACAGTAAAACCACGGGAGTCGTCTCGTCAGTGTATGCCCAGTCGGAAATTATGCAAAAAGAAGTATACTTGTGCGACCGTTTAGATAACTTGAAGAATAGAGACGTCCTCCGACATCTAAAATGCTTAACGTTTCTCCGCCCCACTGATGAAAATATAGATTTACTTTCTATGGAACTTAGAATGCCATTGTATGGTCAGTACTTCTTGCACTGGACTAATGTTATCTCCAAAGCAGATGTGAAAAGACTCGCTGAAGCAGACGAGCATGAGGTGGTTCGAGAAATCACCGAATTTTTTGCTGATTACGTTCCAATCAATCCACATAGTTTTATAAGCAACATTCCTCATGGACCAATATTTTCCGAAGTGGACCTCATGGATGATAAAACTTCTCATAGTATTGGAATGGCACTCATGAGCTTTCTACTTTCCGTGAAAAAGTGTCCCTTAATTAGATACACTGATTGGTCACTCCCTTGCCAAAAGTTGGCTGACAAAATTCAAAATCTGATGAATAAAGAATCAAATTTATTTGACTTCCCCCAACGCCAAGGAAAGCCATTGCTTCTGATTTTGGATCGAAGAGATGATAGCGTTACTCCAATGCTAAACCAATGGACTTATCAAGCCATGGTTCATGAATTGCTGACTATAAAGAATCATAGAGTTAGTCTTGCACATGCTCCAGGTAATTTTTTTTTAATAATTTCATTACATCATCATTAATCGACTCAATATTTATATTTTGTTTTGGAACTTTATTTGAACTTTGGCCTATCTTGTTTGTTAACAGACATTCCAAAGGATTTCAGAGAAGTTGTGCTGTCCCCAGAACATGACAGTTTTTTTGCAGACAATCTCTACGCAGATTTTGGAACAGTAGGCCAAAGTTTACGACAACTAGTTGAAGACTTCCAAAGAAAAGCCAAGTCTCATCAGAAAGTAGAATCTATCGAAGACATGAAGAATTTCATCGAGCACTACCCCCATTTCAAACAAATGTCTGGGACGGTTTCTAAGCACGTTGCAGTGGTTGGAGAACTCGCCCGTCTCAATGAACAACATCACTTACTAGAAGTATCCGAACTGGAGCAAGAAATATCTTGTCACGCCAATCACACTCAAAATCTACAGAGATTAAAGCAACTCGTGACAAATCCCAAAGTTCGTGACATTGACGCTTTACGCCTAGTACTTCTGTATGCCTTGCGTTATGAAACTCATTCCAACAATGACATCATGGGACTCGTTACAAAACTCAAAGCAAGAGGAATGTCTGAGGAAAAAATTGGACTAGTCAAATCTCTACTGAAATTTGGAGGGGCAAAGAAGAGAAAGTCAGATTTATTTGGGTCGGACCCTGTTGCTGTGACCAAGAGATTTATAAAGGGACTGCAAGGCGTCGAAAACATTTATACTCAACATAACCCATGGATCAAGACAATTTTAGAAGACTTGATGAAGGGAAAACTGAAAGAGTCTCAGTTCCCTTATTTCAATTATACTGGCCAACGAGGTCAAAATATATCTGTGGATCCCAACTTCAGACCTTCAGAGGTTATTGTATTTGTCCTAGGAGGAATCACGTATGAGGAAGCGCTAACCGTTCATAATATCAACAGAGCGGAAAACCGACTTGCTATCGTACTTGGAGGAACTGCTATTCACAATATGACATCTTTCTTGGAAGAAGTCAAGTCAAGCTTTACAAGAAAGCAAGATTTTGAAGGAATCTAATTTCTAATCAGATAATGCAAACAGATCTTAAAGACTTTCATTCAGTGTAATGGTGGTTAGACTGTTCTTATCAATTCCTAGTTACCAAAGTTTAAACATATTCCATAACTTTATGTATTCATACAAAATTACAATCATTCTTAAATGTATTCCATATGCTAAATTATGATTACAATGTGTTAAATCTTAACGTAAGTACTATTATATATGTTTCATGTTCTCTGTGTTTTTAATGTAATGTCTCCCATTATTGTTGTCGTATGAAATTAGTAATATGTTAAAACAACAATGCGATTTTCAACCTTCATGTTTAAAAATTAATGAATTTACCACATACTCATTAATTAACTTCTCGCGTAATGTTACAGAACTTTCTGAACGATGTTCAGTTGGGCGAAAGAATTGTTAAGCCCTTCGGTACAGACCGGCAAACCTGTGGATGGACCAGAAAGTAGAAGAAAATCAAAGTCCACGGATGATGTTACAGAAGAAGGCTTTGTTTGCGTTGGGAAAAGTTCGTTTTTTAAGTCGCCAGAAATGCCTGCTATACCACAAGCCTTCCCCACCCCGTACCCACCTACAGCAGGACCATTTGGTGCTCAACCAGTTTATGGACCGTCTACTTTATATCCCATGTTACCTCACCAACAACAGCTAAATAATGCACAAGTGAGCTCTGATAATTCAGATTTGGTACGCCGTATTCCATTCACAACTCGCGCCGGATTAAATTCTAAAGGTGGAGGTGGAGGAAGATTAGATCAACGAAAGCCATTTGAAATCTACTTGACGCAGTTTCGATCCAACTTACCTGACCGATTCGAGTATGATTTTAATTTTGAGCGTGGCGTGCTTAGAGAAATGAATCAACGAGAAACAGGGTGCTACTGAACTCCTCCCGGACTGTTAAAAGTTAAAATGATAGAAACGAAAATCTTTGATAATTAGAGATTAGATGCGTCATTTGAAGATTTTCATTTTCCATAATTTTGCATAAGTTGTGTTTTGCCTGATTCAATTTAATATGTTCTTAGTTATGATAATTTAAGTTATTGCATGTTTAATAAAATCTTTTATAAACTTGAAGACAGGGCCATTAACTGTTAATAAATAAATTCGTTCTCAAAAATTAGAATCAAAATCAGTCAGCAGCATAGTTCTCCATTGATCAGCATAAATCATTTATAAATCATTAGCTGCATCTGCATCAGTTAGCTTTAGTATGAACTCATGAATGATCAATTAGGGTTAATTGTAGCTGAATTATGATATGAAAATGAATGAATGTTTTCAGTATTTACAAGCAGCGACCATACAAACAAAGACCAATGAAAGCAAGGACCAATAAAATCGTAAGCATACATAAAGGAGCCAAACAGAACCGAAGCAAAGTGTAAATGTAAATACATGCAGATGCACAAACTGCATTGCATGCAGAACAGACGTATCTAAAAGAAACTATATTTTCAGATTTGCTTTCGAAGGCAGTGCGTTTTTTCTTGTTTTAATTAGTTTGTATTAATTAGGGCTAGTGTTAGCTGGAAAAAATAAACACTGCAAAACCAACGGAAGTTCAACATGTTTGCTACGAGCTCACAAAAGTACCACTGGATTTTTCCGGATGACGAGACGCTGAAGAAAATTCGGGAGGAAACGAACAAGTCATACATTCAGCGATTTACTCCTCCTGAAATCGAGGTACTATGCAAGATAAATTCGAACTTTCACAGTTAATATGATAAATAATTAATATCTCGATTGGTAGGACGTTGGAGACTTTTTCTTATCAGCCGATGAGGAGCACACAATGCTACACTTTTACGAATGTCAGCTTAAAGATTTCTGTGTCAAATTCCAGCCTCCCATGAATAAAGCCGTGATTGGCACGGCGTTTCATTATTTCAAGCGCTTTTTCTTGTACAATTCAGTAATGGACTTTCATCCGAAGGAAATACTGTAAGAAGGACATAAATACATATTTACAACAAAATCACCTTTTCATTGTTGTTTACTAGCCGTTAGTATACTTAACACAATTGTTTTAGGGTTACCTGTGTTTACCTGGCATGTAAAATCGAAGAGTTCAACGTGACAATTGGACAGTTTGTTGCTAATGTCAAAGGAGATCGAGTGAAAGCGCAAGAAATTATTTTGAATAATGAGTTGTTGCTCATGTCGGCTGTCAAGTTTCACCTTACAATACACAATCCTTATCGTCCTGTTGAGGGTTTTTTGATAGATTTAAAGACTCGCCACCCAGTACTAGATGCTGAAAATCTTCGCCCTTTCATCGATGATTTCCTAGATAAAGTGCTTATGACTGACGTCCCTCTATTATACGCTCCGTCTCAAGTAAGTCGAGAGTAATAAGTAATTTTTTCGGTGCTTTCTTCAATATGCTCATACTTTTTTCCTTCTTTATTTGCTAGATTGCTTTAGCCGCTGTGCTAGAAGCAGCTCGAAAGTGTAGAGAGCATTTGGATGTGTACGTTACAAAAATTTTGATTTCTGATGAAGAAATGTTGCAGTCTGTTGTGGACGCTATAAGAAGTAAGATAACTCCAATTATTTACTCCCACATTTAGTTTAATACATACTTGAATTTATTATCTATTTGGTTTGGTTTTTAGACATTCGTTTAATGGTACGGCTACACAATTACGAGCCCCCTAGTCGCGATGTAATCCGTGCCCTGGAAAAGAAACTTGAAAAATGCAGAAACCAAGAGAATAACTCTGATAGTGTGATGTACGTCTTTTATTTATTTATCAGTTTTAATTTGATTAAAGATAGTTCATTATGCAATCATAACGACAACGGGTATTAGGAAAAAGAGTGATTGTAATGAACGGAATTATTTTATGTTTAGATACAAAACTAGAATGTTGGAGGAATTGGATGATGAGGATCAGAATCAAACAGACTACGCGGAAATACTCGCAGAGCAAAGGAGGCATTTTGCAAAACTTATTATGGAAAGCAAACAGTAATTAACTAACGAAGTTATTTCACGAGTATATGAGTTTAAATAAAATATTTATTTCATATTTTATCAATATAAAAGTATTAGAAAACCAGGCAACGCAGTTATTTTTTAAACACTTCAGTGTAAAACTCCTGAACCCTTTTGCCTGATCCATAAGATTTCTCCATCTTCCCATTCTCCACATATGTTTACGACGACCTCTCGAGCACCTAATAATGTAGTAAACAATATCATATCGTCTCGACAATTAATTAACCGTGGGTGCTTTTGTATTACCGAGTTCAGTTCTTAAGGCTTGCATTGTTTCTGGGTTGCGGATGGTGCATGAGATCAAAGCACTCCCTGCTTGCTTTTCAATAAAGTCATGTATGAGCTCTACTAGGTCGGGTATCATTGCGGGGTCGAATACAATATCTAACATAAATTGAATTGGACACGAAACCATCATCACATCTCTCAAACAACATTAGCTTTAGTCTCAGTTGCCATCAATTTGTTTTCAATTTGGTTTGTTACCAGTTCCCAATAAAATTCCTTGATCAGCTCCATATATACTCGTCATTCCATCGACTAATTGAGTGAAAGCTTCCTTCGTGCGATCGTTCTGCCAATCTACCCTTTCAAAACTAATTTTAGAGCGTATTTCTTTATCCCTTCCTTTTTGAGAGTAGTTCGTGTCTACATTTTCTCTTGCCCTTTCAAGGGCAACTAAGCTACCGTCCGTGGCAATATATTGTTCCAGCAACCCTGTCTGCAGGTATTTTGTCACAGCCACGGCTAAAAATCCGCATCCACAACCTAGCTCTAAAATCCACTTACAATTGTGTAGCACCATTTTGGCTCCAGTTCCAGCAGCTTCTGTAGTCTGTTCACTCCTTTCCCCGTTGGAGCTCATCCACTTTACAAATTCAATAGCTGCCTAAATTAAACAAGATTATTTAAAGCAATGTGAAAAATGCATTAAATTGTGTCGCTTTTTTGTTCGTGAAATACGCTTCATATGTAAACAAGGGATTCCTCCCCGCCCCCTTTTAAAAAGCTCTAAAATGTATGTTTTCAAAACAAAGCATTTGCATTCAATTTTTCATTATTCCCCTCTGCCTCCATCTGCATTACATTTTACATTTACAAACCTTCCAAGTAACAAGGCCAGTTGTCCCATCAGCTACAAATGAGTTTTCATTCTCAAAAATTTTCACAATTTCCTGTTGACTCTCTTTTTTATTATGATTAGCAGGCAATTTAATTTCATACAGGCGGTACCATCGCTCCGTTAATACTTGTCCGCTGGACGTTAGCTGGCGTTCCAAAGTGTCATACCAGTTTTCTAATATCAAGGCTTCTTGCTCAGCCGGGTACTCTATATCTTGCTGACGACCTCCTTGGGGTGTACTACACTTGCCGACAGACTCCATCTGCATAAAAAAACAAAATTACCTTGACTCCATAACCATATCGTGTCATGTATTTTATATTTCGCGCTCATTATATCGAACGAATTTATATGCACGTGTTTCCATTTCTTTTTCCAACTTGCAACCCTAGGAAAAGCAGAAAGCGCATTAGGTTACAGTAATAAAAGGGAAAATATTAAGAGAAAAAGAAAATGGAAAACTGAAGGTAAAAAATTTGCCTTAAGAGGAAAATGTAGTTTAAAGTTTAAAAGGATATCTGGATCTGCCGTGGTGCTGCTGGAGGGCCATTTCTTAAAAATTTTATTTTTATTGCAGCATAGCAGCGGCCATATCGGGAATGAAGTACATTCTGCTTCCAAAATGGATAAATGGAATAATAAAACCGAAATCGTCTGCTTTTACTGCTTTTATTGTTGGTCTAGCTCCAAAACCTTTACTAATATGTTCACTCCTTTTCTTCCCTTTTAATATAAAGCTAAAACATAGAATCGCAAAGTAGTCGATCAAACCTGCTTAATAACATGCTTTGCAAATGCTATCCGATATTGTACTGGAGGGTGGTGGAGGAAATTTGATTCATCTCCACTTTCTATTTCTCCTCCAGCTTCCGGAGAAAAACCCACTGTCACTGAACACAAGTTTTGCAATGCAAGCATCATATCTTCTACTGGAATCCTTTTTGAGCCGGGAGTTACTTCCTTAAATGCGTTTCCTCCCATTTCAGTTAAACACAAGTTTTCTCCCTCTGTCATTATGCCAACTTTATCAAGGTCCTCTTGTACTTTTACGGAGCAAGTCTGATTTGACTCCGTTGCTGATCCTCCTAAGGTTACTTGTAAGTCAGCCTGATTCGAGGCTGTAACTGACAGATTCACACCATGGAATAAATTCGCCAGTTCCCGGATCTGTTGTGGAGCTCTTGCCTGGAGATAATTCGTACGAATTGCCGTAAGAATTGCATCAGCCATATTGTCGGAACCTGAAACTGAAACTAGATATTTCCTCTCTTCCATCTTAAGCAAGCATCGATAAATCTATGTTCTTCGAAAATTTATCTTTCACAATTGAGACTGAGACACATGTCATGTCAAAGGATTAACATTTTCACCAACGAAAGGACGGAACATAAAAACTTATCCATGTAAACTGTAACAATGCAGTGATTGCATTTTCAAATAAATATAATATGGGTCTTTGTGTTATTTAACTAGTTTAAGCAAAAAATGTCTGAAGGTCTTGGCAAAACTTCATAGACTGGAAGAAATGTGTCTGTCAAGTAAATCAAGGTCCGAAGAAAAAGTCACTTGCCACTTTTTACAACAACATGATGTGGGGAAAGATGCCAATTCTTGTCCATACATATTTTCTTTGCGATAGTGACTCATGTTATGTGAATGCGAGAAACTACTTGTTAAACAGCACATTTCATACACTTGAACTTTTTGTTTGCTGCAATGAATAGGTTTCTTTAAATGAAATGTCTGAAGTCTTTTCATGGGAGATTTTATCAAAATGTGTTCATGGATGAATATGTCATGTCATGGATAAAGTTTATTATGTCAAATATGATCATGCAAAGTAGTCTGTCAGTCTGTGTCCACTTAACAATTTTTACGACAAGCAAAGTACTGATGAAAAAGTTTTGCAGGGCTTTAAAAATATTTCTGACTTTTATTTTTTATAGTTTTTTTCTTCAAAAGTCTTGATCGTTTTTATTCATCCAGCTTTACATTCAGTGGGGATTGTTTGAAAACCGTGTTTTCATACTCATCATCTTCTAAATTGATGAATTGGTCCGGTTTTTTATTTCCAAAAAATATATCGTTTGATAAAGATCCGGTCCATAGGATAGTGGTTTCATTTTCTCCTCTTAAATGATACTCGACTGTATTTGCAGTCTTGTTTACAACCGGTTGTACAATGGTGGGCATTAAAGTTCCGTTGTTGTTTATAAACGCTGCAATGGCTGGATATCCAGTGGAGTTAATGTTTGCAATTTGCTCGTCAGTCAAATTTGCGAAGGGATTTGCTTGATTTGATATAGTGGCGAAAATGGGATCAACTGGTTCACCAGGCTTGGGTGTCACTAATTGGAGCTGTTGAATTACTCTGTCAACGTGTTGTGTTCCCCAGTTCTGATACCAAAAGTTCAGAAGGGTTGCTGGAACAAACAAAAGAACGTTATTTACAGCATTATGAATTCGCTCTCCAATTGAAGGGGCGCGCGTAGTAGGTGGCTCTGCGGTGGGTCCTAATAATTCTGTAACCCATGGCGGCTCGGTAATCATAGGACGTGGTCGTGGTCTTCCTATCTGATTCAAACTTGGTAATCGAATGAAATTCAGAGTTGACTGAATACGGTTGTGAATTCTGTTGGGAAGGGGTGGTCTTGGAGTACGCATAGGGGGTGAAGCTGGTGGGGCATTTTGGAAGATGGAAATACTTTGAGGTGACTGAACTGTCGCAAGTGGGGTGCTTGGAACCGACCTAATGGTGGTGGTAGGAATCGTAGTTGGAATTTGAGTGGTTGGGTCGGGTTGAGGGGCGGCAGTAACCGGTGCCTCCGTAACAATAACTGAGGATGTAACTGGGATATATTGCACAACCTATGCACAAAATAATTAAAACAAATGATTCTCCCCAGTCAATTTTGATTAGGAAATTTTCATATTACTCACCGGTTGAGGAGCATTGTTTGGAGACTGAATTTGTGGTCGTCCTGTAGTCACGTAACCAAACGGCCAGTGAGACAAGGTAGATAGTTGAGCAATGGTCGTGTGGATGGCTTGGTTCACGTTAGGCAAAAACGATCCTGGTGGTGGTGGGGCAGACTGAGCTCCGTTGGAAGGTTGGCTGAACACTCCATTAGTCTGTTGCCTTAGTGTCAGCAAGGGAGACGATGCCTGTAGGTTTTGTCCTGGCTGCAACAACGACTGGCTTCCAGGCTATTATTTGTTGAGAAAGCTTATCAACAACAATGAACGAAAACCATATCAAGTTAAACTAACTCACTTACCTGAGCCCCACCATCCGTGTTTCCAAAAATTGGGATTGGTATACGAAGAACATTATTCAGGGAGGCATGAATCCTTTGAGAAATAGAGGACCTAGGTGTTGTCTTTAAAGTGATACAAATCAATACTTTATCAAAATATTTCTATGATTTCATAAACTTTAAAGAATAATAACTGTGTGCATTAAATAATTTTGAAGTTTTACTGATGCATTTGGATTCGTCCTCGGGGGGAAAAGTAGATCAATGGATGGAGAAGATGCGCTAGAAAACTATAAGGTTTGTCATTTAAAATATGTTGAATAATCACAAAGATTTTTCACAAAAATAATTTCTAAATTACTTGTGGAAGAAAGGTACATGTTGCCGAAAACAGTATAATCAAATTTTTAAATTTTCCCATTTTGTTCCGTCCACAACCCGATAATATGTTGTGGAAGAAACAAGAATCGTATGTCAAAGAATAATTAAAGATGTTAGGCAATTATTTTTTGACTGCCTGCAACCTCCCCGTATTCTTTATGACTAGATGTAGTAATTATTCGTGTTTTTGGATAGCTGTGAAAGTTGACAAATACTATAATTTAGTACCTGAAAAACATGTTACGACACGCATCATGACGCACAGAAAACTCTCATTGTATTCTACAACAGCTTCATTTTCATACAATCTAATTAGATTGTAGATTACGTAAAAATGTCACCATATTTTTTGGCTGAGCTACGTGCGAATGACCTCTGGAAACTTTCATTTTCATTGAAAGGTTCTGACAAAAATTCTGAACAGCTATGCAACACCTGCAAAAAAGTATTCGAATAATAATTCCGCTGAAAATTAAGCAAGCAGTGCCGTTTGGCCACCCCATCTCCAGATTTCATTTTGTAGGCGCCTCGCAGACGGTGGCTGAAGGTTATATGCTAGAAACAATACCTACTCAATTATTATTCGCAAATTGATTTATAAGTACATAATAATATAATTACTAATTACTTTTACTTAATAATTACTTACTTGCATACATATGCAATTAGATATTTCATAATTCCATTGTCGACGGTTGTCATACTTAAGCACCTGCTTTTCGCCACTTGTTTCTAATAATTTCTGTGTTGGTTTGGGGCAAGGGGTTAATTTTAATAATAAAATATGCGTTTTACTTTTAGAGCAAAACGGGGAGCGCCAATGTTATAAAAATCTATTATTTTTGCAATTTTCAAACCTCTAATTTGAATGAATTTTATTGCCACCATCATATTTTAATTCGATACAATTTGTATAAGCTGCGAAACGGCATAACTTAATCGTACCGAATCTACATAAATGTACCCAAGTTTTGTACGTATGCCAATCCATAATTTGTCCATATAGTATGTATTCGTACTTAAACTGCTTCCCAACATCGCCTCCTAAAGGAGATTCAAATGTATTTAATTCTGAGGATTTTTTACGATCTTTTTTTGCCAGAATCCAACTAGCCCGTTAAAATAGAATGGGAGCTATTAGGGAGTCCGTAGTTTCATTTATTCCTTTTCATTATAATTTGCGCGCATAAAATTGTCGTCTTGAAGACACTTGAGTTTAAGGGGCAAAAAAGCTATTTCTTTTGCTAAAGCTTTTTAGCAAATGTGAAGCACAATGGTGGAGGAATAAAATTTAGTGATGCATGGTGCAAAAAAAGATCAGAGGGGAATTGTTAGAATGTCTGTTTGCCCCACTCTACTCTTCTTTTGTAATATACGCCTTCCTTTATGTACCGACAAGAAGAGCACTTTCGCCGTGTCATTTACTAAATTATGCCAATTACGGTTTGGAAATCAGCCACATTTTTCCTTTTCTATCTGGGAATTGGTGACAGGCGAAATGAAAATGTGCAAGCATCAGCAACAGAGCAGGCGGACACTTTTTTGTTCGTCCTTTTTCTCCTTTCCAGTTTAAAAATGCAATTTGGAAGTGATGCTGATAATAAATAAATATCATCCGCTCTCTCGACTAACAGCAGAAGTGGGATAGACAAGCAACGCTAACTGCTTTATAGGAATTTTTTTTCTTCTTTCTTACAAAAAAAAACTTTTACTTCTCTTGACTTACTATCGCCACCGCAGGCAAATTTCGACTTATACCCTTTGGAAGAAGTCATTAGAAAGCAACACATGCATCCTAGGACTTTTTCTACTATAATATTAACGCTATTGATTTTTGCTTCGTTGGCTTTTCTTCCTTTACCTAAGGCAATACTCAATATTGTGTAATGTTTCATGCCAGAGAAAGTCTAAGAAAGAGAGAGAAAATAACACATCGTCAAGGACGAAATCATTATTACATCTGTACTTTTAATAAATCACTTGCTAATTTCCACCGAGTCCTTCCATTCTACCATTAACTATTATATAACATTATATAAGTGTATTGTGTCTTTGCCAATGGCATATTATACTGAGTCTGTAAGAAGAGATGTGATCTCGTGAACTTAACGACTCCTTTTTAACGTTTGTTAGCTTCTGGATTCGATGTCCACATGAGGGGGCTCCTGACTTTGATTAATCTTTATCTATTGTTGTACATCTTAATTAAATACGTGTCTATAATTTACGAACAGAGCTATACTAAAGTAAAAAATATTTTCCCTTATATTTAATCAGTAATAATGCATCAGTCTGTCTTGTCCTTCAATCCCAGTTTTCGTCTATGACCTTGTTCTTCCCGACGAAAAATTTGAAAACATAATATGTCATTGTCAATTAGTCCAAAAACTAACTGTGAACTCATCCGACAAAATCCTTTACGCCATATGCTACACCTTGAACACTTCTCCAAAGAAAATCTCAATATGCCCCAAAAATAACTTTAAAATGAAGGGAATGAAGCCATGTTTTCATGAAATCCTGAGAAGAGAAAGTTACCACTAAATTTTTAGCCTCAACCAGTTGGAGTTTGGTTAGATAATGTGCATATGTTGCACTAATGTAGTATGGAAACTCACCAAACTTCGTTTCGCAATTGGAACATGATATTTCACGTACGTAATCTCTGTTATGCATGAAGTGTGCGTTGCAATTTTGTAATGAAGAAACAAATATTTAATAATAATGGCTTTATTTAAATTAAACCACAGCTCATCTTTGTTATATATTGTACTTTCGTAAATTTAGGTTATTTATATTTATTGTCTCAAGAGCTCTTTGAACGTTACATTTGGCATTTACAAGGCGCTTAGCTAAAAAGACAAAACATTCTTACAGGTGTACACTAAACAGTATTTGTAATTTTGTATTGTAAACGGAGAGCTTTTTGGCTTTTATCTCACGATTTAATCTTATATGAAGGCCATTACAACCCAGAGAAAATATATAGAGAGTAGAGAGTCGAGTGTGATGACGCTTAGGTAGAGAGTCTCATCAAACGAATACCTGGGCATGGACATCCCTTCACAGAGGAAAAGAACAAGGCATGTAGCCAAGCAAAAAATGACACTACATTGGACCGCTACGTATATCTGAGCTGCTGCATTGCTCCCCTGGAGGCGTTCAAGAACAAAAGGTTATAAAAGATTTGCACAATAATACTACTCATTCATATTAGGTGTATCAAATGGCAAAGGATTATAATAGAGTAATAGTAATGATACTCTTGAGCCTAAATTGAAAATGAAAATCTTATTTATTTTTGCTTTACCTTATCTACAAAGCAGAGGAGAAGGAAGGCTGTAAAAAATTGAAAGATTACTGTGCACAGGGCCAGGAGTCCACACACTAGAAGCACTTTGGCATATTGTTCCTTAAAATCTGGCAACTGCTTCTTCTTGGAAGTAATACTGTCACCACTCCTACCTTGAGTTTTGGCATTACCAAGTCCTGGAGTTCCATCCCTGTGGGAATAGTCTCTTGTAAAAGTGCTCATCATC
>JAANSQ010000306.1:0-27433 GCA_036850885.1 Lepidocyrtinus dapeste
TACATTACTTTCTCGACGATCTTAGATGTCTATGGGATAAACCCATAGCCCAAATAAAAATTAGAAACTGTCTCAGACAAACAATGCCAACTTGTATAGAATTATATAATTATACAACTTATACTGCAGTGAACTCAATTTCGCTCTCTATGTGTGTGTGACACATAATACTGACAAAAATTAAACTTTTTCTGATATTACAATAGGTTTAGAATGTAACCCAACTAAACTAATTAACGATTTCCGAAATGTAACATCGTGAACAAAATCTTTGAACAAATTGTCAAGTTTTGATATTGAACAAATATGATCTTCTCAAATAAAAATTAGGCCAGGGGTCAAGAAGGTGGTTTACCGGATCAAAAAAAAATTTCTAGACTTTTCATCTTCTAGACAGTTTTCAGTGCTTTCTATGCTGATATTACGAAAAAGTATTACGAATTGTAGAAATATAAATACCTCTTGCATTTTTTAGCAAGAAACTACAACATCCTTACTAAAACTTGTAAAATCATAAAAAGCATATTTTAAAGCGTGCGCATATACGTTTTAAGTAGCCATGCTCACGAGTGCCTATTTCTTTGCGGCTGGTCAAAACTTTGCAACTTTGTTGTTTAAAAAGTAATTAGAAACTAGGCTGGAATACAAAATTCAACATTTAAGCAAGCATATTTATATGAACCATTAGTGTTTGAGTATACTAAAGATGTTCATTTCTTCTTAACCTGCCCACACAAAGTATCAGTGTGTACTCTACGTTTTTCTCTCACCCTAGCATGCTTCCGTTGGTATTGTTAATAAAAACCGAGTTTTACGACTTCCGTCGATCCTCATTTTCTTCTTGAATGCCTCTCGCCATAATGGTGTTACTATTATATACTTGAATAATATGGTACACTGCTCAAGTTTGAGTACTTGAGTACTCTCACTAACTCAAATTTTCTCTCTTTTCCCTGATATTAGCGCAAAGCAAAGAGTTTTTTCTGCTCTCTTTCTTAACCAAAATTGCTTTATATTTATGATCAAATCTTCTTGAATTTTGTGGGGTTTGCTAGTTTTTCTTGAAAAAAGTTGGCTTGTTGCATTTTCGTCGATGTCATGCAATACCGATACATAATGTTTCAGCAAAATAATACACTTTACGCATTTTATAAATCAAAAATGAGCAAAATCGCTAAGCAAAAAGCTGTGGCAGGTTGGGCCTAAAATATCCCTTCTCAAAGCTTAAAAAATACATACTAATATACAAACAAACTAGAGCATGTAATGTGGTGAAAATTCAATGAAGGGGAAAAGGGTTGAGATAGCGAATACCTTATATATCCATGAATCTACTCTCAACTCTTGTAAGTTCTTAGTAGACAAAAAAATTAAGAAAAAAGGTTTTCTCCGTATTTTTCTCAGACGCTAAGAAGACCAGCGTTCTCGCTTTTCTTACGTCGAGTTAAAGGTATGAATGGGATTTATGCTATAATGTAGGTCTAATCTTTGTTGCTGCTCATGAAAGGAAGCAGGGTGCTATATGAACTATTTTGCTCGCGAAATATAAGCCATACCCACTACCCACTTGTTTACCCGAGAGAAAGAAAGAGAGAAGAAACAGAGAAAGTGAAGAGCTTGAAAAGAGAAAGTATAGGATACGTGTGAAGTATAAACGTTATAAACAAACAAGGCAGCATCACAAAAAATTTATATGTTTAAGCATTTGCATTTGAAGAGATATTTTCAGTTTCCGTTGCTTCGCTGGTTTTAAAAGGAAAAATACGATGTGAGCCCGGCTCGTTTTTACGAGAACGGGAGTCTGTACATCATCTCTGGAAGAGCTAAAAAGAAATGTGTTTGTGTTGTTTTGCGACAAAAATGTGAAAGGGCTTTTAGTTTTATAGTTGCTTTTCTAGTTTAAGTCTTTTTAGACAGCCTGTGGAAAGCTGTGATAACGATTGGAATACAATGCACTCTTTTAAACAACGCCTCGTAGGCCTACTCAAGTGGTAAAGGTTAACGAATAGATAGGCAAGGTTGCACTGTTTTCAAAAAAACTACATTACTTTTGTATCAAGTAAGCATACGGTTATATATTTGTGTACAAATACAATTTTACTACAGAACAGCCTAAGATATTGCTCTACCTGTTTGTGTCTTTTTCTATTTCTTGTGAAATTTCCCATTAGCCTCAGGATGGTCAATAAGAAACGGCAGTTTCATATCAACGAAGATACAGATGAAAAGAAACATTCAGACTGATGCAGATAAAGAAATCCGTGTCATGAAAAACGGGAGAAAATGCTTTTTTTTCTACTATTGCAGTGGAATTTTACAAAGCAAAAATCTTCTAGGACTGCTGACAAGCCTTAGAATCAAGTGCTCCGACCAATTTATGATAAGATTCCAAAAAAACTGTAATATTGAACTTATTTCACTCAGGCGAACCACCCAAAATAGTTTTCTGATGAACAGTTTATGCGTCAGTCCATTCAGTATATTGATCAAAAAGATTGAAGATTCTGGACATGACACAAATAAAATTGATGCGTATTCATTTCCATGAAATTATTTATTTATTGCGTAATTAAAGTAATGCCTTTATATATACACTCGCACTATATATGTATGTATATTTTTACACGCTTTGTCTCTGCAAAAAGTAAAAGATCTTAAGGTTAAATCTTTTTCAACCTCTTCTTGCGTCAAATGAATCGCGTGACAATCTTTACTTTGAAATTTTATTTCTCAGTTGGTAGGACATATTATATTCTAGTAAATTAAAGTTTATTATTTATTTAAGTAATATTAAATTAGTAATGATTAAATTAATACGTGTGTGCCTGAAATTTAATAGTTGAATGAAAAGGCTTAAAAATGCTTAAAGACATTATTCTCAGAAGACATAATATATAGACATCGTCTAATGCATGCAGTGTTACCAACCTTGCATGTCCTTTTGTTGGAATTTGGACAGGCGTGCTCTCATTGCTTCATTGTCTTTCTTTAAACCTACCTGTTACCTGCCTTTTCACTAAGCAAAGAAGTATGTTAGTTTCGTAAATTAAAATGCATTTTTATCATACAATCAAAGGGCATGCAAGTACAATAGCTTATAGAAAATTGTATATTTTATTCACAATCTTTTCAGTCGTGATTTGTATATAACTGAACTAAAAAATACTTTTTTTAAAATTTTTTCTATATGATGACTTTTCATCCACGTGAGCAGAATTTTGGGAGCACCATTGGCAATGCAAATATCCGAATTCTTCTCGTACTCCATACAACCTCAACTACACCAAGATATGTACTGGATATGAAAAACTAACGGCGGAAAATACAGTATTTGAAGCTCAACTCCAATATGTTTCTGATGCAGTATTGGCGTTTGCTTATGCTTTGAGGTAAATATAACAGTTTTTTCACAATTTTTTAGCGTTTAGTTTAGCTCCAGTAGCATGTAAGTAAAGTGGAGAGAGGAAATTATCTGGAATTCTCTCCAACCATTATATTGCGGTATACTAAGATACTAAGCAGGAAAAACAATTTCCTCTTGAAGTTTCTCCTTCATGGTTGACTGATTGACCGAAAAAAGTTTTATGTAGTTGTTTATTTTTAAGATGCAGACGGCCAAATTTGTGCGGGCGAAAATACCTTTTTAGAAATTCTACTAACATCCGTACATAATTAGAGTTTTCATGGGACCATATTTCTTCATCTGTCATGTGGGATGAACAATGCTGAATGGGCAGGATGCCCACTCAAAAATATTTAAGAAATGGAATATGTACATACATAGGATGTATGTACATAGGATGCTAGTTTGGTTAAAGCTGAATGCCTTTATGATTCTTGGAAGCAGATTCTTGAATAGGAAACTCTTTCAGGTTCTAATTTGCCTTGAAAAAGATTGGTTACTTCTCTATAAGAAGATCCGGAATTCTTTTTTTACGATATATAAAAGAGTAATCTATCTGTGTCTAATGCTTAATTAAAATCTCCTCGTCCTTACGCAGGCAGCACCGACTTGATAATGTAAATTTCATTTTCTAGAGATAACATCGTTTTTTGGAAGAGATGCGTAATAAACTCACTAATGCTGATGATTTCAATCCATTCCCGACATCCATACATCTCCTGCGGTGCATAATACAGCGTAATTTTGCACCAAAAGGTTATAACCAGCCGGATTGATATTTATTCTTAGGCTTTTATGGCTCACTTTGTGGTGAGCCAATTAGTATCATACTTCCTTTACTGCATATTAATTTTGATTACCTTGTTGACGTGACTTTTCAAAGCTACTTACTCGTCAAATATGTGATGCTATACTGCGTTTTTATCTGATTACATTGGCTAGCAAAGGATTTCATTCATGTTAGGTTTTAGGCAGACTTTTTAATTTTCTAACAAAGCGGAAGTTATAAAATGCTGCAGTTCCAAGCTGGCATTATGTATTAACCAAAATTCTACTTAAGCCAAGATCAACGTCAACCAAGAATACGTTTAATCAAGATAACATCTCTTAAGATTACCTTTGCCCACGTTTTATACTTTTCCTAGGATCTTGACAACGACTTACTCTCTTGGTAAATACAAGGAAGATAAACTAAAAGTCAAACGGCCAATCTTGTTTTTTTAAGTGCTAAAGCGAGGAAAATAATACAATGAAATCATAGAAAAATGATGCAAAAATGGTATTCTAACTAGTCAAGCTTAATTTTTGGATCAACGTCGATTTGTATCACGGAGGATTTCCCTAGACTTGGTGAACACTTAAAATTTGATGTAAAATTTTTATCCATGAACAGCTGTCTTAAAAATTTTAGTTTGTATTTGTGTGTATGTTTATCTTAACGTTGCAAAAATTTCAAATTTTTTAGCTTCAAAATGCTCAAGTTATTAGACCGAAAGTGAAAGTGACCATAAAAATACTTTCCGAGCAAGTAAATTATGTAAATTAATAAAATTATTAAGTTAAATAATTATAGAAAGTAATTCCCTTAAACGTAAACGTAGAGGTCTCCATCGCCGAAGTACATGACGTGATTCGTGGGAAGGATTAACGAACAAAATCAAAGGTGCAGGGATATACTCCCTCCAAGAAAAATTATCCGAAGTAGAAAAGGACTCCTGAGCTAATTTGGAAGGTATAGCAGTTTCCTGGTAAGGAAATTCCACCCTCCCAACCTCAACTCGCAAAACGACTTGGAGTGTCTGTGCATAGTTATAGATGAAGCTTGAAGAAGATGAAGAATGAAGATGCAGAAGCGTAAGAAGTCTACTATACATGCCCTCAAACCGAACCCAATCGAGAATCGGAAGACGAATGACAGGAAGCTCTATGAAAACCACTTAGCTTGAGATAAGTCCGAGTTTGTGGTTACTATCGACGAGGCACTCTTTAGGGTAGACTACTACTTTGTTTCCTCTTTAGGAGAAAACAAAAAATCTGCCATGTAAAACAAGGAAAAAATGTGCCATCTCGATGGTGTGTGATTTGCCTGAGACGTTTGGTGAACAACTAATGGTCACTGGTGCAATCTCGGGCCGTGGAGTGCTACCACTCATGAAAGTTCCTCCGAACGTACAAATATTGGTTTGAATGGAAATCCCCAAAGTGTACCCTGGCGAAGAGGAGAAAGTCTTCATTTACCATGACGCGGCATCATCAGACACCGCCAAGAAACGGAGCAGTATGCCAATGAAGTGCGAAATTTTTTTGGTCCAACCCTCATTTCCAACGCTAAAATACCCATCTAGTCTCCAGACATCAGTCATCTGGGCTTTTTCGGTTTTGGCGTCCTCAAACAGGCGGCTTGGAAACGGGCGTGCAACCTCTGTGGATGGGCTTCGGAAAACATTGCAAGAGGAATGGAACAAGATTCCGTCCATCCTCGTCGGAGAAGTTTATGAAAGTTGAAAGTGGATATGTAGATCTTTAGCAAAGAATCAGGGCTACCACGTTCAGCGAACAACTCATTCCAAAAACATTTGTCTATCATTAATTTTTGATCAATAAAGTGTCCACAAAGTCTTGCGAAACCTTTTGTATTACAATCTTGGCGCGTAAGGTTATTGAAAATCTGTTCGAAAGTTTTTAAGGGACGATATTGCTTGTAGCAATGATCTTGGCTTTTATTTGATTTGAGGTAAATTTTACTGTACTGTACTATTTACTGTAGAACGCATAACATTTGTTATAAAACAGGACATGATTTTGCAAACTCATAATTTAGGGACATTCTAAAGCTTAAACTAAAACAAAATTCGTAATGGTAACGTAATATTGATTGGAATAATTAAAAGCTGTTCAGCTGCGCGTTGTTGGTCAGGAGTATTGTTCTAATCATGTTTTTTACATTGTAAACTTACAGAGATATGCATGAAGAAACATGTAAGGGGGAAAGTGGACTTTGTGCAGAAATGAATCCTGTGGACGGGACAAAATTGTTGGATTTCCTAAAGGGTGCAAAATTCAAAGGTAATGAATTTAAAGAGTAGTTGGAGCTAAATACCAAGGAGTTTCTCACAAAAATTTCAATTAATATAAGATAGCCATTATAGATTCTCATTTCTCCTCGTAAAGGTAAATGATTTAACATGAGATTTGCACTCTATATATATTAGTTTTCTCTCTATAAAAAAATATAGATCGTCCTTTTTTCAAGTACTGGAAAATTAAAAGTAAATTGATAACAACGCATTTATTTCATTTCCAAACCTCGTCAGTTTAATTTAATTCAATGATTGAATTTAATCATATATTATCAGAAAACTTAATTTATTTGATATTCATCTCATGTTCCACATTGGAAACTCTGATAAACGCGAATCAAGCAGCATTTTTTTCAATTACGTATTTTCAAGACATGGAACATGGGCAGAATGAGGAATAAATTCAAGTAACGTTCTTTCTGCTAAATTATTAAAAGGAGTAATAGTAAGCTAAGGGTATTTTTGTTTCGAAAAATGCCATAAAGTAAATTCTATTACAAGTACAAGGTTCGTTTAGGAGAAGAAAGGGAAAATTTTAAAAAATATCTTTTCATCCCCTTAACGTATAGGTCATTTGGGAATAATTGGAAGCTATTTTTTTCACTTTTATGGCTCTTTCTTACACTCTGTTTAGTTTAGTACGGATTGTTTTTTTTATACAATCTAGCTGCTCATGGAAGCTAACGCTTAATACTTTCTAGAACTTTCCGTTCTTCGCTGGAAAATGCTATTAAAGGGAGTACAAATGCAAACATTTTTTGAAACGCCAGTTTAAGCTATCAGAGACATAGTTTACGTTAAAAATTCTAAACGTTTCCCGTTTGAATGCAACTTTGGGAATATATATTAACCGATAACTCGTTCAGACTACAATCTCAGTCCCACTTGAAGAATTATAGGGAAATATAAAACTCATTGTGACCAAGCTTCTACTAAACAATATAACGGTTGTGCTAGTGCCACCCATGTCACATAATCATAGAATGCGTCTGGAAACATTACGTAGGGCGTGTACAGTGTATCACATGCATATCGCTGAATTACGGAAGAAGCTCATCGTATGTATTTGTAATGGGTTCTTGTAGATTATATTTTTTCTTGGCCTACATCTTCCATCATTGTAGCCACTGGGCAAAAAAATAAACTCAAAGTTATCTTAGGCGTTTCACAAACTTCCTAAATATGCTTGGAGTTATTGGTTACTTTGGCAAAAAGTAAAGATATTTAATGCATATTGGCCATTATGCGGATTTTTGAAGAATTCTTGGATGGTAATCGTATAATTTATTATAATCCTGATTAATTCATCAAGTTTATTGTCTGAAGATATTCATGAGCTATAACTTTGAGTGAGGGTGATAGGAACAGGAATATCTGGAACGCCTCTATTTTAATGTAAACTGCATACAATTATTGGCACAGTTTCTTCCCTAATAAAAATTATGATTACTTTATCTCGCGGCTTCTCCTCTTTTTCAGCTTAAAAAGATGAAACACTATTTGGAGAGAAAGTACAATGGTGAAAGTTTTTCTCAAAAGCTTATAATTCTTGGCTTGAGTATCATCAACTCATTATGAAGAGAAATGAGGTGTAGGATGATGTTACTTCGTGCTTAAGCATGAAAAATTTTTTAGGTTAACATGGAGGAGAGAAAGAATGCATAAAAAGGGTGGGGCTGAAGACTAGATTTTTTTTCCTCTAGGATGCTTTCACGGAAAAAAGAAGATTGAGCACAGCCACATAGTCATTAATGACTTTAGGGTACCTTATGACAAGATGAATGAATAAATCATTTGTACCTATGTCTCAGAACAACCATCACCACTAAGACTGCCATGAGAAGAAGAAAGGCAAAAGCCGACAAAATGTTTGGATTGGTGAATCTGCCTAAGTTTTTTATTTGACAGGGTAAACGTAGGGAGAAAAGCATTATTATAACGTCTTTAAAAACGTGCCCGTGTATTAGGCAATTTCGGAATATCTAGGCTACAGCTAAAGTGCTTTCGAAGGTGTACTGAGAGGGTAAAAAGTTTTGGAAATGGTGAACGGAAACAAGCAAGAAGCAGGACAAACAAATAAACATGGTGGTGAAAGGAATAATAGGTATGTACTAATAGCCTCAGCACTTTCACTTTTTTTGTTGGTACACATATGGATGTAAAGTAGCTCCCGTCCCTACACCCAGTTCCCTTGTTTTGACTCTGTCACTTGTCTGTAAATTTGGTGAATTACATTAGGAGCTGAAATGAAATATTTGCTGTCAAGTATAAACATTATTGGAAATAGTGTATTCGTTTCTTTACAAAAACGACTTTCAACTTTAGTTCTTCTAGTTAGTATCATCACTACTGCTTTCATGTTGTTTTCTTATTGTGTCTCCTTTGGGCATACATTACATGTTTTATGCGCACTTTTGTGTTTACTCTAGAAAAAGGTAGAAATTGGAAGAAAATCTGTAAAATGCTTTTATATGCTGAGTTTGCGATGGGTTTGTGACAACGCCAATGCCATATAAAGAGGAAGTATGTTCGGATGTTATCCTTTTGAAAGTGATGTAACAGCATCGGCACGGAGAGTGGGAGTACACATAAATTTCCTGTTTTTAAGAGACAAAGTAAACGTAAAGCTATTTTTGTTTGAATCACTTTCACAATAACCATTTCAGGTCCGTAAAGTATTGACCCAGTACATTTGTAGCAGTTTGATTTTCAATATTTACATCCCAAGTTACAAAAATTATGCGTTGAAAAATATACAAAGCCGTTTCAGTTCCCTTTTCTCGTTGCTATAAAATCTTGTGACACGAGTCAATACTGCATGAATGAAATTGAAAATGGATGAGAGCGAGTAGAACATAATTTAATGTTGAGTTGAAAATTATTAGGCCTTTCATATGAACATCCTTGGTTCGGAAATTGCAAAAGACGTGAAATAAAATGACATGACCATGTCACTTATTTACACACACTATACAACGGATGGATGAAGTCTAGAAAAAATTTTCAATATACATAATTTCATCTACTGTTTACTTCTTCTAGGTTTAAGCAACGACTCTTTCCATTTTGATGAACATGGGGACGGTCCGGCTCGCTACAATATCATTCATTTCCGTCGTCGGGAAGACTCTGGAACGTACCATTGGACAAACGTTGGCGAGTATAATGAAGGTGTCCTTACACTCAACATGGCAGGTAAATCATTCGGACACTTCATTTATCTTTAGCGTTCTCCTGTGGTGAAAAAAAAGAATTGATTGTAAGAGAAAGTAGGACAAAAAAACATAACAAATTGATAGTTTTGTGTATGCACTTTACCTTCAATATTTCGTATTTTCGTTGGTATCGAAAGTCAGTTTTTTCTGATTGCTTATTTTTGCCGTAACGAATATAATGTATGTTATAATGGAGTTTTCAAGACTGTCACTGCTTCATGCTACATCAAGTCTACTATTTAGATATAGATTTGGATGATAAGCACCAATGAAGTCGTATGAAACAAACAAAAATATGCTTTTACGATTTACCCCAGGGGATAATTTACCTATTTTTATGTAGGGTCCTCCTTATATCTTAATAAATAATAAAAAAATGCTTAAATATAGTTATACACATCACTTATTAAAATATAATTTGGCCATATCGTCTGGCAATTTATAGTTTTAAACTAACAGTTAATATAAAATAACCTGATTGGATTATGTAACTAATGGTAAAGATTAAACATAAAATATTAATCTTCATGTCATTTTTAAGTGAACACATTCATCTAATTTTTAAATGTGTCATGATAAGGAAATTCTAATGGAGTAGCTAGCTTAGGCACAATACCATTAAAATACATTAGTTATGTAGTTGAAGTAGTTTCAAGTATTAAAACGCAACAAAAATTGAAAGTACACACACCTAATAAATAAATTCTAGAATCTTTCCACGTAACTTAAAGTCCGAGAAGCTAGTCGAATTGGGATTAGGTATCTTTATATGTGGGCTGAATTATTAAATTTAATGGTTTTGGGCATTCTTGCAACTATGGCAGAAACAGGTACATAAAACATAAAGATGCTAGGACTAGGTTTGGTTTAAGGGAGGTAACTATACTTACACGTAGAAATGTACATTTGTATTGTGTTCGTGTAAAACCGTGGCGTGTGAACGTACTTTCACTTTCTTAAAGCTTTGGTATAAGGGTCTTGTCTCCCGGTCTCATCTCATTTTATATTAAAGTTTTTACTTTAAGCATGACATTTTTCATGAGAAAAGAAAGGGAAACAAACAGAAAAATCCTAAAAAAATAGCATCCTTGAAAAGTAACCAAGGGAACATAATATCGGGGACACCATTTATTAATCAAATATGTACAGCAAAAATGCATGATACTCTCCCTACTCTACATTGCTTAAGCCATTGAGGCTTTGGGAGTAAGTATCATATTGTTAAAATTTTACTGCTGTTACAGTTGTTGAAGAGAATTAAAGTGAACTATATCGTGCAATTTTTTGCATGCGTCTTACGAGATCTGGAGGCAAGGAGGTATACGAACGTACAATATGGAATGAAAAGGGAATCATAGCGTGCTCTCCATTACTTACACGTTATTCACGTTGCTACTTTTGGTTCTTTAGTTAAAAAAATGGATTCTCTAGAGTCAAGATCAATGATTTTCTCCTCCTTCGGTCAGGTACTTGGCAAGATGACTTTACCCCGTAAAGCTGAAGAAGGATGAAACACATAGTAAAATGGTAAAGGGAGTAGTAAAAGGGAGTATTGGGAAATCCCATTCAGAGTAGTGTATGAGGGGAAAGTGTGCAACTCTCTTAAAAGGAAGGTAGTGAAAGCTAATGGTGTTTCCAGCTGCGTTGTCACTAGTATCGGTTATGGAAAGGTATATTGTATTGTACCAGCTGTGATCTGTGAGGGTTAGAGATACTTTTCGGCCATAATGACTTTGTAGTAAATGACTGGCGAGTAGTAGTTGACTTTTCCCTTGATGGTCTTGTTTTTTTCGTTGCTCGGTTCAAGAATTATACTTATTCTTATTGCTACATGACTTAAATTTTACTGGACGATAAAACTCAACCTTTTTATCTAGCAAGTTTAAACAATCAACTGAAAAGATTAGATGACTCCATTGAGCCTTTTGGCGTATATGCGTGGTGATTTACTTTTATTTTCACCAGATATAAACGAGTCTAGCGTAATTATGGTTTGCCACTCCACATCTAAAAAGTTTCAAGTAATATGTATTTCTCATTTTTTATCGCCAACATTAGATGTGTTGTAAACTTCAAGTATCAGAAACTAAACCATGCTTTCAAACAGTAAGTTTGTAAGAGAAAAAAGGTTTAAAAAAATACTGCACAACAATACAGGATGTTTCCATTTTATTTGCGAACTGTTAATTTGCCCCTATAAATTACAATTTTCGTTTATGAATTTTTTTTCTTTGTTCGATGTGTTCTCCGGAATGTTGGCTAATCGCACGACATCGTCGCTTCCGAGAATCCATCACCTTTTGCAAATTTCTGTGGTGATTCGATTATACTTCTCCCGAACAACTTTTTAGACCCCGTCCATCGTTGTTCCTTTACGTTGAAACGGCCGTTGTTTCCAAGAACCAAATCCATAAAAGTCCACGTGGCTAACTTAAAATTACTTCATAGGGATCTCGAATTCAGGAATGATTGTTATTCTTAGCTTTTCCTTCCATTCCATCAACTTAGCTGTGTGAGAGGAGGCTGCCTCATGATACATAAACAACTTCGAGGTGTCCTCACCGTATGCTTCTCTAGTAGGGATGTCAAAACGTGGTCAACATAACGCCAAAGCTCCACGACCACTGTTGGCACCCACCGCCATAAATAGGTCACAGATCTTCTCGTGCTTTTGCGTGACAAATGTCTTCAGAATGATCCTTAGTTCTTCTTGCTAATGCTTCTTGTCCCGTTGTAATCGTCAAGGAAGAACAAATGTCGTGTTCCGTTTAATGTGAAATTCTGTCTTTCCATCCCTTAGACGATGTTCGTACAGCTTTTTTGTATTTATCTTCCGGCTGGCCTTGTGAAAGTCTTTCAGGACATGTAATTGCCTTTTTTATGTTGTCTTCTTCAGATTTTCGTGGATTATTTTTGTCCGTTATTATTTCCGTTGATGTGTAACGGTTGATTTTCCTAAAAAGTGTCTTCGTGCGCAGTTTCACCGGATGAGGCTTTCGTGTAATTTCTTCCCCATTGGTTAAAGCTTGGCGTTGAATACCATCACCACGAATTGTATTGTAAAGCGTTTGGGGCCATGCCCCAGAACAGCCTGTTCAGCTTCAAGGGGGATTATTTTGGACATGTTTTAGTGTAAAAATCCTGTAAAAATGTAAAAATTTTTTCCACAATGTAGTCAACACTTCAAAAAATAAGTTGTGCACACCGTAACATTAATAAACTAAATGACATGCTTCATATAACAGCTGTAACAGTTCGCAAATAAAATGGAAAAATCCTCTGTAGTATCAAAAGGGGTTTTTGTCTTGTAATTTCCACCGAAAAATGATTAAAGTGAAGAGTGAACATAATCAAGAATGTCTTTATCTATTGCTCGTAAATTGTTTTAGATGTTACATCTATTTACATTATTTTCCATAGTTTGGTCGATAAGGTAACACTCAACCACATTGTATTTAGTAAGCAAAATGAGTTTTTATCATGGAATCATGCGTGCCTCGATGATACAACAAGTATCAAAGTGTTAAGCTTGACTGGTAAATCACCCTAATAGAAAATCATTTCCTTGATTGTGCACCAGCTATAGGTAATTTGAGGCTAATGTGTTTTGACGGTTAACTTAATGTCTAGCTTTCCGATGTTTATGAGCTCCAAGGAGGACACAAAATTAGCCTCTTAAAGGTGCCACCTTTGAGTGTTGTTCTCCACCCACTCAGAAACCTTCTTAAAAGCAGTGTATCCTGACACTAACAGCACAAAAAAGATTTTTACTTTGAACTTCAGACTCTGTGTTTGTCTGGCAAAGCCATCTACTTTCACACTTTTATCATATCATCCTTTGTTCATAGGATGTTTGAGATACAACTATAATTTAAATAGAAAAGTTTACATGCCCTTTCCTTTTGTCGATGTTGTTTTAAGGTTTGAGAGATAGCATTCAAAAAACCGCAAAGAATTAGGTCTTCATGATACATTGCACCTATAGGAACATTTATATGTATTTTGAACCAGCACACACGATAAGCAGTCATGACATAAAATTATGAAGGTGAATGGCATGGCTTATCAAGAAAAAGTTAGTTAATGAGTTCCATGGTGAATTAAATATGACTTTGTTATATTTTTAATTGGATGTTTCAGATTTCTTTTTTCCTACTTTAGACAGCGTGAAAAAGTTTTCTGTTTAATTCGGCTTACTCTCTTTAGCTTCGTGGAAGACGGACTAGAGCTAAATGAAGTCTGCATAAATATATATTTTAATTACAACTTTTTCTTTGACACGGAATAATCCGATCCTTTTGTCTGATGAAACCTTCTAAAGGAAAATAGTAAAAATGTGGGTCTTTTTGAAAAAAAAACTATTCACCTACACAATGAGATAATCGGAACACGTTTTAAAAAGTTCCAAGAGGAAAAATTAAAGATGAAAAGAAACTGACCAGGTCGAGACTTGTAGATTTCAAATGTGTGCTTCAAGTTATTTGATCTCATATCTCATAACGCTGCCTTACTATCTCTTTGTATAAGGTGTTCGATTTGCTGATGGCAGCTCAACACCTCCAGTCTCCATCTGCAGTAAACCATGCGGGCCAGGGGAAGCAACTCGTTATGTTGGAGGGGATAAGTGCTGCTGGAGCTGTCTCAAATGCGTCAGCGATCAAGTAAATGGCAAAGTTTGTTATTAAATTTGCAAAATCCTTATATTTTCAGAATGATGCTTTTCCATTAGACGAAATAATTTAGGTTTAGTTCACACTTACCAAGATTACTTTCACCATTTCAATCAACAAAGCTGTATTTGAGAGAATAAAAATATACGTTGAAAATACAAGTGACAAAAAATAAATCGAAGTTTGTTGAAATGCATTTGAAATCTCATTTCTTTCTTACACAGATTCGCAATCCCAAAGATGAACAAGAGTGTTTTGTCTGCCCTATGGGAACTCTCCCAAACGCTGAGCATACCATTTGTGTGGATATCAAAGAAGAGTATCTTCGTTATTCAGAGTATGTGAAATCATATGCGCGTTTTCTTTTCTTTGGTTTTGTATCATGAAATCCACCTTGGAGATATTTTGATAGCATTTAGACTTTCTTGCTCAACAAATTTTCCAACATTTCCAAAGAAAGTATGCTAGAAGGATGAAAGAATGAAAACAGTCGTTTCAAAATGTAACACTTTTTATCCCAGCTTTTCTTTTTAGATTTACCTGTTACCTTTCTAAAAAAAACTATTTAAACTAGAGCATTTTGACATAATTTTTTCACATGTAGCTGGTCTCAAATTGTTTTCCTTTGTAAGGCTTTGTAACAAAGTTTAGTTTGCATTTGTTTATTTCGCAACTAATTTAAATTTATATTGATGTATAAAAACAGAGACATGTTACGCATTACAGACGTATGCTAATTTTTCAACTTTGAAACTTTTTCGCGCGGTAAAATGCTTTTCATCGTTTCAGGCATATTTAGTTAAACCCATACATTATGTAGTAAACTCAAGGTTCAACTGGTCCAAGCCAACTTTTATTTAACTCGTTCTACTTTGCCAAACAATGTTTATGTTTATACGCCCATTAATTTTCCAGGGGAGTTGTCTGTAAATAATACTGCCAACCTTGCAGAATTTTAATGTTTTTTGGAAAGATGTGAGTCTGTTTTTTATTCTAGGGCAATAAATTAAAGATTTTATTTTCACAGCAGAAGTTTCAGTCGATGTAAAACATGGGCCAAAAATGTTTACACTTTTGACAGAAATTTGTTACCGTTACACTGTAGGAAGGTACCAAAGGAAGGTAGTTGGTTTCCTTTAAGAAAGTTTAGGTAGCCTATAGCTTGCACTCCTATAATAGCAATTTTGATTTTATAAGTGTTCTATTCGGCAAGGAGAGGACAGTTTGTATAGTTTCATGTTTTTGAATTTCAATTTTTCTAATTGAAAGTTATTTCTGTGTAATACGTAATTTTGAAAAAGCAAATATCTTACAGCTTATCTTACCTAAAGCTTACGTCTGATTTACTAACGTAGTATTATATTTCCAAACTGGCAGGTTTTTATTTATAAACTATGAAACTATGTAAATTAAACAAATTGCTGGCTACAATTTGTCAAGTGATTGGGCCTTCAATCTTCTCAACCTCTTTTAGCATATCATTTTGCTAATGGTTCTGGGCTTGTTGCTACGTATTTGCATAAAATATGGATAAAACTTTTAAAAACTCCGAGAATAAAAAAGACATATTTCTCATTAGTTATTTCTGAATCCTCCTACATCCTTTTAATCTTTTAGGGAAATGTTTTAAAACATTTTACCGCATTTTGTAGTAAACTATCATGTACCTTTTAAAATAAAAAATATCCTGCGGGCTAGTCAAACAGAAATATAAAACTCGGAAATTCTTTTAAACTTTAAGCTCGTGTATTTTCCTTCAAATAATTCAATTTTTTTAGTTGCAAAAACTTATTCTACTTCTCGAAGAATTGCCTGCTAGGAGTTTCAGTACAAATTGTATTGTTTGAATTGATTTGTTTGTAATACCTAATGACGTTTCTATGTTTCCTTAGTAAAAGAGCTTTGGGTTCAGACTTATTTACGTTCCCTAGGCATTTTTCAAGTAAACTTAGAAACAGTCTGAGAAAGGTTTTCTTTTGCCGTTGTGTTCAACATACTTTCCCAATTTATGCATTGCTTTGGATTTCGGTCGTAAATTGCGCCATTTCTAAAGTGCGCTTATTGATTACAATGACTTGCGTTTCTATAAGATTGGGAGGCATGGATTCTAAATTAAGATACGAAATGCGCTTGGAATTAATGCTCTTAAATTTTGTTTGTTACATAGGATATTTTGAAGTTTAAAATAATTATATAAAATTCTTCTGCAGTTTTTTTTATCCTTTGCAAACATTTTATTCATCAAATGTTCAGATTAAAGGTTAGGCACATGAATTCAATTGCATTTTTAAGTACTCAGTTTTTAAATTTTTGATTCAAACTCCTCCACAGTTTACATGCTCTTAAACTTCATTATTTAACATTATGGAAATAAATTTGGAAGGCAAGGTTTTATTAACATAGATAAACTTATTTATATATGAAAACCCAGAAAGAGATGAAAAGTAGCAAAAAAATGACCTTAAAAGTTCCTTTTTAGCTTTGGGAAATCCTGCAAAATAAATTAGTAAAAGTCGAAGAAGATAAATTATGGATAAAACGGAAACAGTTAAAAACTCGTTCCAAGGCCATCGTGATCTGTAACCTAAGTTTTTAGACAATTCTAAAAGATCATGGCCTACATAAATATCTACTTTCTGTAGTAATGACTTGCCATTATGCTGTGGAAAATTCTCATTTTTTTTTTGTTTCCTTTATAGCGGATGGGCAATTGGAGCGATGACTTTTGCTGGGGTGGGTTGCTTCCTTACAGCAGCAGTTATTGGAGTTTTCGTTGCCCACAACGATACCCCAGTTGTCCGCGCTTCTGGGAGAGAGTTATCCTACGTTATTCTCATAGGACTGTTCTTTTGCTACTCTTTAACATTCCTTTTCATCATCCGGTAAGTAAAAGTAAAATGTTTGAGCAAAGAGATACGGTAAAAGTTGTTTAAGAAGACGTATATAGAAATCTTTCAAGCACTTTTGTAATAAAAATCCCGCTTGGTCAATGGTCCTTGTTAAATATCTTCATTCTCCTGTAGGTAAAAAGATGCTTCTAACACCGTCTAATACTCCTTAAAGCTTTTGAGTACTGTTCGTATTAGAAAGAGACTTGCTCTTGGGTTTTTTCCCTCAAATATCAAAAGTTGTCGAGAGCCGTTGAGAAAATTGATGTCGGACGATGATGGTACTTGTGACCATGAACATATCTGAAACCTTATTTATTTCAGTATTTTCCATGATCGAATTGGATTTTTTATTCGGACGATAAGTTTTGTTAGAGTAGTGGAGATTTACCAATTTGTGTATACAAACGGAGAAAAGGAAAAAAAGCTTTTCATATAGATACAGATAATTCGGGTTTAGACTTATGTACACGCTAGACATGACAAGTGTATTTATCAGAAATTAATAATTATGAACATTAGCTGTTTTACCAAGTTTTGGTCATCAGACTCATTGTTAACGTTTTCCAAATGGAAATAATATCGTAAAATGTGCCTACGTGAAAGTAAAGAATTAACGAAATTGCAAGGATCGGACCAGGTTGTGAGGTCAACAGCCAATTAAATATGCCTACATGATGATATGTTATTACTGTTAGACTGTAGTAAATGGTGACTAAGGCAATTCACGGTTTTATTACGTTTTGCGACAGGCCTAACGATTGGATCTGTGGAGTACAGCAATTTATGACGGGATTTGTTTTCACTGTGGTATACGCCGCTTTACTCACCAAGACCAATCGAATTGCGAGGATTTTCGAGGCCGGAAAAAAATCTGCCAGAAGGCCGTCGTTTATATCTCCCCGCTCACAACTAGTCATTTGCTCCATGATGGTTTCTATTCAGGTTTGTGGCTAAATCTTTATGTTTAGTTCTCTACGTATTCTAAAATCTTTCGCTTTTGTATTGTCTTGAAAACCATTACGCGACAATGTAACACGCCTTCCGACGGAAGTTCTCCATAATTACGCCATTAATTTTTATGTACGCTTGTGATTTCGTTACGTACCATCATATTTATTTACAGCCTATTATCAAGAAAATGTTAATAATGTACAAGTGTGTTGCATAACGTTTCGGGTACAATTTTGTCTAGTAAAGTTTATACAGCCGTGCATTTTTCCAAATCTGCACCAGAGAATATGGCATCTACATAAGAAAAAAGCAAGGGAGCAATTTTGTTTTTTTGCTGACTCCGGGATATTTTTTGCGTCTCTGCTGAAATCATGTTCCGATTTTTAATTGAAATGTGATAGAACTGCACTGCTTTGTTTTATATGTGAACTCTATTGATGAAAAAACTGTTTTCTCTAAAACGAAACGTGATATCATACTAGACTAAAGTATTTAGTTTCTCCTCTTTTGTAATATTTGCACTCTGACACATCAAAGCGCATAAATAAGCAGAATCGGTTTTCTCAGGAATGCAGGACACAAAGACGTATAATCTTGTTCCAGGGCGATTAAATGTATAAAGGGCTGCGGATTCAGTAAAGATTTAAAAACTGACACTTTGTAAAATATTGAAATCATATTTTAAACCTTTTCTTGTGCTACTGTGACCTGCCTGTATTGAGTAGTGTTTTCCAAAGTAACTGTGGCAACACCCGCAGTAACAATGCACAATCATTTTTATTAGATGTATTTTTACCTGTCAAAAGCATTGTTCTTTCTAGTTTTTTTTCGCAAAACATCCCAAGTTTCCTACATTCTCATTATTTACCATGGCAAACTATTTATTCAGCTGTCAAGGCTTTACTCATTCCCAGTTTGATATGGAATATTTACCAGCATTGTGTATGCAACGCTTTCTGAAACGAGCGACCGTAAAGCTCTTCAGATACAATGCCATCAAAGCAGATTAAGTTTTATAAGATTGTAGAGCAGACATCTGAAAAGAATGAATACCGCTATAGTAAACAGGAACTTCAGCATGAATGTATGTGAAAAAACACTAAAGTGGTAGAAAATTCCATACTGTAAAAAATATTTGTTTTAAAGTCTGAAGGATTTAAGAAATATCTCATAAAAATAAAAAAACATTTCCATTCTTCTTCTGAAAACTTTAGTGAACGGACTAATGTTCACAAGAAAAATGGCAATGAAAGAAAACGTTGTAGGTTATAAACGCTAATTTCGTTTTTCTAACACTCCAAGTGAGTGATTACGGTTACTTCGCTTTGTTCACACTTTTTTTGAGAAATGAAAAACTGTCAAAATGCTATTGGTGTTGTACATGAAAGCATTACTTTACCTAGGGAAAAAGAGTTCTTTTATGGGAAGATGCTGCTTTCATGGCTGCAAACAAAGTGGAAGTAATGTTGTTTTTTTTCTCGCTGTCTGCCCCAAGAAAGGTATAAAGAAAACTTTGTATCATGTAGTCAACATTAGGTTCAGGGCGAAATAAATCACCTATAACTTCTCGAATAAATGTTGAAATTTTTTTGTTTGCTTCCAAACCCAAAACGAAGCTACGGGATATCGATGAGTTTCGTAATGCGAGTAAAACATGACTTCATACTTTACGTCCGCAATTCTACATTTCATTCGCAGAGTAAAGTGCCAATTTTTTGCTGGCACGTATGTGATTGCAAAGCATCCACATAAATTCAAATATGATTGAGGTATGATCAGGTGTCAAAAATAAAAAGGAAATAGATGTCTAGAGTAGGAAAAGTAAAGGAATGTCAATCTCCATCTGTGGTAAAATGCGGATTTCCCTTGCGCATTTGTGAATTAGTTCTGCTACTTCAGAACGTTCAGTGTAGTGCATGTGATAAAAAAATAAGTAAAAATTAGGGGCTGGAGTAGGATTGAGCACATGTGTCGTTATGTGGGGTTTTATTATTAGTATCAAAAATGGATTATTCAACCCCTTTGCTTACCTTCAAGTCTTATGGTTATGGATAGATAACCTCAGTCTAGGTTTTACCAGACGATGAGATATGGGGTTGTCATTTTTCATGTAATCCCTTTCCATTTTTTTCCTAATAGATTTCCCATTCGCCCTTTTACCAGAGCGGTATGCTTTGTGTGGAGTTAATGCGACCGTGAAATAAAGCAATAACACGCTGTGGTTTTTATCACAATTTTCTTTTCGCCTAGACTTTTGCATTTACTTTCTCTGCTTCAATAACAATATATATTGTGAAGAAGTCTGTTAGCGCATCAACTTTTTTACTATCTTGACTTGCTTCGCTAGTTTGAAATTTTGGTAGGAGAAAGTACTGGAATTTAAACTGCAGTGGAAATCAAAGCTTCCGTTTTATTTATTTACAATAGCCTACTTAGGTTTCTTGCCAACAAGTTATAGTTATTCGACTTGTTTCTTATGAAAATAAACTTGAGAAGTGATGTTGCGTTTGAAAATTTTTGAAAGAAAAAAGCTGCAAAAGGGTTTTACCGATTGAACTTTATTCATTTATTCATGTTACTACACCACTGTAAAGGCTTGTACGGCATAAATTTTACGCATATGTAAACAAAAGAGAAGCCGGTGCAGGTATTATTTCGTCGTTATATAAGGTCTACCCAAAATCCAAAATGGGTAAGCTCTCGGTAAGCATTATACGCTTTTTGCACGCTTTTGTTCTCTTTTTTTACTTTCTCTTCACAGCGCTCGCAGCAGGATGGGGATATTTAATTTGTATTGGTGGTGGTGGGGTGCAAATAATAATGATGAAAGATAGAGCACGTAGGATATATCTAAAAGGATTGAGATGGTTTATGAAACAGTTAGCTGGACTAATAGACTGCACCATTAGTGGTTGGTATATGGTAATGCAAATATTTTTACAGCTTTTAGGTAATGTACGACAATTTGATATGCTTTCACCAGCCCACCAATTCTTTGTGTATGTGACAGTTATGGGTTAGATAATGGTTATGAGGAAGCAGAAACAATATTATTGATTTTTATCACATCACACATCATTTGTGGGTGTACTTTACACTTGAGCACACAATATATTGGCATTTTATCATCCTTTTATTAACTTTCTCATATGACGCCCATTAAGTAAGTGACAGAAACAATTTAATATTTGAACAACACAAGTAAACCTATGTGATGTCTTTCTTTATATTTAACAGGTGCTTATAAATGTAGTGTGGATGCTACTTCAGCCACCCAAAGCTAAATACTACTACCCTTCTCGACAAGACAACTTCCTCGTTTGTGAAGCCTACATCAATCATTCTTACGCGGTGGCATTTTGGTATCCACTCTTGATAATTTGTGTATGCACTGTTTACGCCGTTCTAACACGCAAAATTCCCGAAGCGTTCAATGAATCCAAGTACATTGGGTTCACCATGTATACAACTTGCATCATCTGGCTGGCATTTGTTCCAATATATTTTTCAACAGGGACACAGGTATGAGTTCCCACGTTTTATAGACTTATCTAATCATAAATTTAAAGAAGGAATTAGAATTAAATGAGAATCGATAAATTGTGTTGTCCCCACCCTTATTTCCATTTGAAATGAAAACGAAATCCACAGAATAAATAAATTAGATTTCGTAATCACGCTGTTAATCCCTCCAGGAGACATGAATTCTTTCAGGTGTTAGTCACGTACTTAAATATGTGTGCGTAGTAGATACTATTTAGTTGTAAAGTATGGGTGTACGAGGATAAAGATTATAATTTTTATTTGTTGCAGGTGGCACTTCGTGTAACAAGCATGACGGTCGCAATTTCGCTGAGTGCATACGTCATGCTGGCTTGCTTATTCACGCCCAAGTTGTACATAATAATATGCCACCCCGAGGTAAATTTTTTTTTTTTTGGCAAGCCATTTGAATACTATTTAGCGTTTAAAGAATGTAGACATTTATTTCTTGAATGTGTGTCACACTTTGAGTTTTTAAATTTATCTTTATTCCAGCGTAACATTCGCCAAAGCATGATGGCTCCTGCTGCTCGTTATTCTACAATAGCCAGTGCAGCGGCAACTGGTGGGGCAACGGGAGGACCTGCCTCTTTAAATGCTTCCACATTAGGTGGTGGTACAATAACACCTATTCAAATGACGGCCTTAAAACAGAACCATTATGAAAATTCTTCAACAAAAAGCAATCCCCTGCCAGCAGTTAAGGTCGACCGTGGGACGCAGTATGAAGATGATGATGGTAAGTAGCAAACGCTTCGCTACACTTTTCTCGGAAGAACAACGGGAAAGGCCAATTTCTAGGTGGAAATCTCGTGTCGATCATTCCAGTCTCTTTTTATTATTTTCTTGTTACAGTTAAAATTCTTTGCAGAAATCTCATGAAATATGCTGACTACAAGAGTCAGGTTCATTTTACAAACGGAAACTTGGGTTCTTACTTCGCATTGTTAGAATTGCTGTACGGCATATTGAAAAAATTGCTCACCGAAAATCATTACACTTAACCGTCCATAGACGTTTCATTTTTCTTCTATTTCGTATATATTTTCATTCTTCTCATGCATTTTTCCAACACGTCAGCAACTCAACCACCTTTCTTAATGAATTGCAACCCTTTTGCTTAGTCTAAGTGTAAATTGAAAGGGACTGGGCGATGTGCGAAAGTTGGAAAAAAATTGTAGAAAAAATATCATGCTCAACACGTACGTTTCTAATGTAAATGTATATATATGTCTGTGAGCAATTTTTCGATTGCTAATGCCATTTTTTTCCTCTTTTTTTGGTGATTCACTTTTTTTGCTTAAGTCAACATGCCCCAAATTCTTCTTTGTCTTAAATGTTAACTCAAACTCGATGCTTTCTTACATTCATTTCATTGTAACTATTAATCTATCTATAATTTTTAACAACAAGCGGTATCATTTAGAAGATTGCTAGGGGCACGAGATCCTTTCCCAAAGCCAAAAGTATGGTTTCTATATTTCTATACATTTCCCAGAATGGAATTAAGGAGGACAATAAAAGTGGATAAAATGGCTCCAAGATTGGCCCGCAAAGCGATAGTTTAGCTAGCTTTCTTTTTATTTCTTTACAGTTTCATCTTATCCCTAAGATGGACATTATTTTCCGTATTGTACAAACTTTATTTCTTTTTTCTGGCAATGTTTCATCTCGTTGTTTATGAGAAGAGTTTATGTACCTATCTATGTGTTAGTTTTCTGGAGAAAATGTCACAAAATGTTATTCTGGGAGTAATAAGTGGCTGTTTCACGAAACAGTTTGCTGGCATGTAGTTGCATCACTGCTAGTAGTACCAGAGTCACTTGAGAATTTTGCTCATAACTTTGCTGTATCTTTGTCTTTTTTTATGTGCGGATGACAAAACCTTGTACCATCAAACTAACTTAGAAAAGGGTCAGCAGAATGGGACTACAAATAGTAGTAATAGTGTTAGTAATGACAAAAAGGCTAGGAACCATCATGCTCCAGAGACAACCACAACCACCATCTCAACTCAAACCGAAGACGTGTGTTCCTCATCTCTGACAGGGAAATGTAAAAACGATCTGCAGAAGCAGCGTCGCTCCCCACACTGTGAAGAAAAATCCCATAAACTTTGCAATCATGATGGGGATCACGATAAAGGCGGAAATTGTAGTGTTAGTGAAACGGAAGCAAAATTTGCAGACACTGTTCGTAGTCCTCCTCCACCGCCGCCAACTTCATCAGTGGATGTTACTGCCGCCGTAATACATCCTCACCATCAACCACTACGTCCTCGCCCTCAGCGAATCTCTTTTCGAAAAGAGTCTGATTCGAACCCAAGTGCACAAAATAGAAGCAATCGAAGCACAGTTTCCGGTGATAGTAATAAGGTGACTATTATAGTAGCTAAGGACAGTGGAGATGTTCTTCTTTAGTAATTTTTTTAACTACGTTCTCCTATCATTTGCTCCCCGTCTGGAATGAAGAATCGTCGAAAACATTGAGAGACAAAGTAGACACCCAGAAGAAACTTTCCGACTCTGATAAGCGCCATGAAAAAGCTTTCAATATACTTTCTCTAAACATAATTTATCTGAACCTCGTGTGTGTCTGTGTGGACGTTTTGTAAATTTTTTTTTCTGGTGGAAAACGTTCTCGTTGTGAACGATATGGAGCTGATACTTTGCTAAAACATCTAACTTATTTTATGCTTCTGCTTCCAAAATTTTGTTCGCGGCGAAGGCGATAAATAAACTTTTTTCAAGACTGAACTTGTAGGGATTTATCACAAGGAGAAAGGGAAACAAGTCAACCAAAGTTTACAGTTCGTAAATTACAGTCCAGAGAGAAACCCAACTATTCTTTTTATTACGGCAATTGTCTTTAAAATATATTAAGGAACCATTACATTTGATGGTAGACATGATATATGTGTGGCATGCTGTAAAGCGAAAATGACTCGAGGCTGCGGGGTAATGTGAGGGAGAAAGTAAATATTATTTGTGAGATTGCCATAATGTTACAACAAGTATTATTATAATGTGTACTTTAGAGTAGTTTTAGACTTTCAGAAGACATAAAATGATGTGCATATGGATACTATCTATAAACCCGTGCCTTATAAAATATTAGAATACTATAATATGCACCTATGTGTGAGAAATTGCCCAAGGTTAAAAACTTTTCTCCTATTTGATCCAACTAAGTATAGTCTTCGGAATTTAGGATCATTTCACGAAAGTTCATTAACGAAAAATTAAGAGCACACTTAGGAATCACGGACACATTCTGCTATTTGCAACCTTCTATCAAATTACAAATTTTGTTCATTAGCTAAGCTTACAAGTTGTTAAATTTCCAGGTTCATATAATTCACAACTTAAGTAGAGTGTACAATATAAAAAAATAAGAACTTAATTATTTACGAGAGGGAATTAGTCCTCCTACTTCCCAAACTGCCGACACTTTAGGGTTTATTTGTAAAAGTGAATACTTACAAGTTGGTGATATGATATAAAGGCAAGTGCAATCTTTATATTTAGCTACACGTAAAAATGTATGGTAACTGTACTTAGCCTAAAGTTTACTATTAGAAGATAACATAATGGAAGAGTATCAGTACTCTCCTAAGATAGATCTTTGAGAGAATCAAACAAACTTTTTACTACTCCCAACTTTTGCTTAAAGTACTTTTTCTTTGGAAAACGATGTTTTCATTATACAAGTCAAATTTCTCCTTTAGCGGATGAAGACAACAGTGCACTGCAAGGGAAGATATGAAGTGTAGGGGGTGCATGGACCAGTAGTGCGGGAAGAACATTATAACTATAGTAACTTAGCATTAACAAATGTAACCCTCTTAAGTATTTCAGGGCTCTCTTAGGAACTAACTTGTAATAATAAAACCGCCTCTGCTTTTTGCATGTCAACATTACTAACTTACTTTTCATGAAAATACTTTTATTTCCAGACATTTCGCAATCTAGAAAGAAAATTGAAATGTTATATGAATTTGTTGGGCAGGAAAGTTTCCTCCAGAGACAGATCTTGCCAGAGGGAACGCATGAGTACTATATAAGAAGTTAAAGTTTTTTGGCAGAATGTTTTCAATGACTTTTGCAAAGCAAGAAAAAACAGTGTATTTGTTATGTACGCTCAGTATCTAACCACGTGGAATAATGACAACCTTCTTAAAATTGAAATAATGAAAGTGCTTTTTACCTTTCTTGCTTAGTATACATTTCAAAGACTTAGTAAAATTGGCAAACTTTTATAAGGGAAATAACTTTGCCACCAAACATGGGTAATCTGGTTTGATCTGGCTCTCTTTACAAATATTTATTGGAAGAAAAGAACAAAAAAATGACAATGTTTCTCCTATCTTGTTAGTTTAAGTACTGATTTTTCTGGTGAAACTAGGCCAGCATGTAATTCTTTTTGTATTTGAACTGGAAAGCGCCGAATTGGAGTTTATTAGCCGAACGATACATGCTATAGATCATGTCGTCCATAACAACTCTACTCATATTCCTTGTGGGATGCAACCCCAATCCTTCAGAACATACTGTACAACACCCGCTATCTCCTCATCATTTTGTCCAGCGATATAGAAAATGATATACAAGGCCGCAGTTTGTATCTACGCTGTAATGTATTTCCCCTGTTTTGAAGAACAGCTCTTTGTTGCGTTTCCACTTCAGTTGTGGATCACGTCTTGCTGCGTTCTCCTTAACCTAGTCTAAAAAGACTACTTGAGTCACGTAAGTTGAATTTTTTCTTTCTTAAGTTATATCTCTTTGTTGGAAAGGAAGAGAAAAGAAGTTTTTGTTGATAGTCGAAAATCCTTCCCATTATCCGTACCTTAAAAATAAATGCGGAGAGAGACTCTTTTTTTCGCCTGTTTTTAGAAACGCAGGGGAAATACTTTGCCGGGAAATGACTAAGCTGCAAAAATATCTCAGCATCTTTATCTCGAATTACAAGAATACAATATAAAGTGAGAGAAGGAAAATCCTGTACAGACTTACCCAAAAACTCTAGCCATTCTTCCTTAAAGCCGCCATACTTTTGGTTTTCATCTCACCTCATTGCCTCACTCCTACTCATCAAGTTACATACGATTCATATGTGCTCGTTCATTCCACATGAATAAATCTGATAACGAGTTCAAAAAGGCTCACAAAATAAGCTTTCATCATCGCCTCCTAGAAAAAAAATGCGCATCATTGTATTACCCCTTCGTCTTCGCAAGATATGGAAAAGTCGAAGTTTAAACAAATGGCAGACTGATTCGAGTTGAAGGGAAAATATGAGTTGAAGACGCTTAGTACCTTGTGGCTAGTTGAGGGCTGAAGGAGACTGGAAAATCTACAAATTTCCCTGTTTCTTCCATCATTTTCAACTAATATCTTCCAACAGAAAATCTGTCAAGTGAAAGCGTTAAATTAAGAACAAGGTTTTGTGCATTAACTTTCTCTGTCTTTTTAACTCGACCATTTTCCATTGCTTTTTTTCTACAAAAGCGGAGTCTATTTACCAAAAATATGTATACAAAAAGAAAGTTTACGGGAAATTTTTTAGTCGTCATTTTGCCTGATTCATGAGAGAAAATACCATTAGCGAAGTATATATTATCTACAAGGGCATTCCAATTAGGTTGAAGGATTTCTAGAGTGACATCATTGTCTGTAGGTAC
>JAANSQ010000307.1:0-27410 GCA_036850885.1 Lepidocyrtinus dapeste
GTGACAAATAGTGACATGTCATGTCACCAAAATCGGAGAACGTGACATTGTACATCTATAGGTCAGCTACAGTCATTTTACATTTGAAAACTAAAGGATTAATGGTGAAACGGGACTTGAAAGAAATGACTGGAGACCATATTATAAAGTTTAATATGGTCCGCTATAATCATTTATCACCTCAAAAGGAACACTCTGGATAGCTGCACTTCAGTTCTATTATGGGTTCGTGTGTAATCTGGAAAAGTGGGGGATACTAATTTAAAAAATAGATAATGGAAAAAGATCCATGGGTAGCTTGTTCTAATTAATTTACCATAATAATCCTTTTTACAAATTCATTCTTCACTTGATCATCTATACAGCTTAATTATAATTAGTAAGGCTGGCGTATTTTAAACATTCATTTAAAGTAAATCATATTTATATTACGGGGCTCATAATAATAATAATGTAGCATAAAACGGGTTGTCACAGCGTACTGTCTCCGAAAATGAGATGACCAAGAGATTCCGTTTCCAATAATGCTCCATGCATTTCAAATATTTTTATATGAAAATAATATTCAAAATCAAATAATTATATATTCATTTTTAGTTCTTTATTTTCTCAGTTTCCATGTAGATATATTTCTTGTAGCATCTTTCTCTCTCACTCTCTCCATAATTCTTGCAAGGGAGGCTACAATGCAACTAAAATGGTATAACACTTTATAATAAATCCTTTGTAATTACATTGGTAGTGTTTATGTAGTAGCATAATATTGGTATTGTATCCAGTGTACAATCGTTAACTAAAACAATTAAAACTTTATGTCATCAACATCACCTCCCCCCACCTCCCTCCGAATAAAAATCTCTCTCCTACAATCATTCTTCTTCTCTTTCACCTCTAAATATTACATAGTACAATAGCAATTAAGTAACAATATAATATGTAGCTTTGATTTATCTTCACTATTTTTCACAGGTTTTTGTATAAGTATAATATTTAAGTTGTAATAGCAGTAGCATGTTCTCAATTAACGTAATGATAATAATGATAATCAGCAGTCTGGCCAGTACGTAAGAGAAGTCGTACTCCAAAAGAAAAAAAAACATCAAGTTTTTCTATATCGCCAAAAAAAACTCCAAAAAAAGAAGATTAGATTTTTTATCAGTATCTACATCTCCTTCCCATAGCCTACTTATTGGCGACTCCAATTCTCTCAAATTACACACTGCTTAAAAAATTGTGCCTAGGTTTCACAAAAACACGAACCCTTGCTTAAACACTTTTGCATTCTCTACCCTCCAGAATTGTACCTTATTTAAAGCCGCATAGCTTCTTTACAAAATCACACACGGACGCATTCTGATTCATACTCATTCATTTTCTTGAAAACAAGCAGTTTTGCTTTTCCTAAAAACGGGTTTAGCGTTCATTCGTTCTCGGCAGTTTAAAGTTTACTTTTTGTTTATATTCTAATGAACAATTTGATTGGAAAAATTTATATCAACTTTAGAAAACTTGATATCCTTAAAAATTTACAAATGAACAAAACATTTAGTTTTATACCCGAAACTGGATCGGGGCTAACTGTTGATTAGATGGGATAGCACTGAAAAAAGTTTGCGAGATTTTTAGTGTGCATTTTATATGGAAGCTATTATCTTGAACAAACCACACGTTTCGTGTAAATAAAGTAAATGAACGGAGAAGTCGGAAACATTTAAATTACTTTTTAAAGTTTACAAATAACAACAAAAAAAACAACAGTTTTAAGTTTAAATTGTGACCATCATTGCTCTTCAGCTTCGTGGCTTGGCTTGTCGAATGGTCAGAGATTATTTATACTACAATGCTCCTAAATATCTACTCGTTAAATATTTTTTCTTCACTGTATCAAATTTTCTTCTTCAGGTAATTATTGTAGAACAGCAATCTAACTAAAATTTTTTAAATGGTCGAGCTATACTGAAAAAAACGAACGGAAATATGTAAAAAGTTCTAAACCGGCTAATAAATTTTCTCTATAATCATACATCGGTTCTCAGGTACTCGTTATGTAATAAAACGTTTTTAAATTAAATAGTATCATGTTCTATAATAAAAACTCACACCGTATCTTGGCTTGTCACACCCTCCAAAACTTTTACTACAGATTCGATAATTTTTTTTTTTGGTTTCAATTTCATTCTGATTTGTAGGGAAAATGTGTATTAAAAAATTGAATACTAAATCTTAAAACTTTTTTCCATCCTGCTGTTTTCACTAAACTATAAACTTATTAAATAGTAAATACACTCGAGTAAATAGTTCATTCCATCATACCATTCACTTTTAACTCTAAAGCAATTCACAGTCAAGTCAACATTTTTCTTGAAAAAACAGACCCATAGACTTTATCCATTACATTCCCTAAATTTAAGTTTGTAATTATAGATTAATTTCTTGACTTTGTTGAAAGAGAGGAAAATGAACAATATATCTCACCTTATATCATTTTTTGTCTTTCCTTGAAAAAATACCATTTCTGACTTCCATCCTTCCCCAGAAAACATTTTGCTGTAAACTTTCTCTCTTATTTTAATTCCTAAAACTTTTCTTCTTAGACCAACCCAACATCCAGCATCGATTTTAAGTTTTTAAACTAACAATGATAACCAAAAAACGACTATGTACAGTTTTAATATTATACGCTAAAGACTTTACATTACGCACACTAACTAACTAGATATCATTCCGCATTCTAAAGTCTAAAATTCATAGCATTGTTTATTACGACTACGAGAATATCTGATACATTTTTTTTCTCCATGACAGTTCAATGGTAAAAGATTTTTTAAAATCAATTTCAATTATTGATTTCAATTTTTTTTTCAAGAATTCATCCTCTAATTTCTAGATTTTGTTTCCTTGCTATGTTCCATTTAGACCTCTTCTCGCTGACCGTGCCTTTGCAAAAGTTGCTTCTTTAATGAGTGCAGCTCTGTCTCCATTGTGTTCACTTTGGCTTGCAATTCTGCACCTGACTAGAGAAAAAAATACGAAATTAAGATAAACTCTACATAATAACAAAAATAGATAAAATTTTCGTCATTACATATTACATCACTCTTACTTTGGTTTCCTTAATAGTTTTCTCAAGAGATGAGATTCTATTTGCCATTTTATCCAAGAGTCGGAGAACACTTTCCCCTTCCGGACCTATTTTCGTGAGCACCAGCTTCTTCACTGTTTCCATTTCAAAAGCCGAGATTGCTACAAATACATTCAATTCATTCATAAAATATATGTATCCAAGCAAACAATTTTATAAACTGCTAGATGAAGTCTTAAATTAGGGTACTCACTTGATTGATCATTTTCAGAGTAGTTGAGAAATGGCAGTCTCTTCTTGGTTGGCAGACAAGATGTAGGATCGAAAATAGAAGTGGGAGAGGTGACAGGAGCAGGACTGCTGTACCTCACCTTCTTTATCACCAAGTGATCATCCAAATCCCTTCCAGAATCCTCCACAGACTCCTGAAAAAGTATTAAAGAAATCAGTCAAAAATCTTTCATCTCAGCTCAACTCAACCATCAAATGACGAAATCGAGTAAGAACTTTAAAGATTAGTGCATCTATTCTATTCTATCTATGATTTCTATCCTTAAAAAATCATGTATTTTCTCATGAACTTAGCTTTTCTTCTTCGTTCTCAACGGAAACTAAACAGGACTATAAAATTGGTAGCTTTAGGTAGATACGGATCTTTCATTCCCTCCTGTTCATTATTTCTCTCTTATCTCCCTCCCTTTCCCACTCCATCCAAAAGCAATAAACAAATACCCAAAATCCATCAAAAATATATATTTCTTATTCTTTTCAGATTTTTTGATTTGTTACCCTCCCATTTCTAGTCCATCTACCTCCAGCTCATAAGCTCATTGTTAGCCAAAAAATAATGAGCGTCTGTGTAGCCACTATGGCGTCCTCAACTTCACAAACCATCAAAGACTCTTTCACAGGCCATAAACTGATAAACTCAAATCTCAAAAGACAATAAAATACTTGCAGCAAAACTTTACTGCATTTGAAAGCACCTGTATTTACTGTTTAAGATTCCTTCCCCAAGAGACAAGCCAAAATCCTTTTGCAAGAATCGTCTGCAATTTTCAAAATTGCATAATACTTTAATCTTTAGTTTTTTGTTTCCTTTTCCTTGGTTCCATAAANTCCATAAAACAGATTCTCATCTACAGTAAAATGTGCAAATTACAGGTTGTTATGGAGGAGGATGCACCATGAAAACATTAAAAATATTCTCGCCACCAAGCATCTCTTCTTACAATTAAAAATCCCGCTGCCAATTTTCCATCTGCACTGTTTGCTACACGCAATGTATTTATGTACAGCGAGAAAATCAGAAAATAAGAGTGTTTCATGCTTCCCACTCCTCGCTCCATCATTTTCAAATGTCGAATGCAACTGCAATTTTACTTTAGAGGAAAATCGTAAACTCATAAAATAATTCTCTGTTTCAGTTTTCCTCTTTTTTTGACGAGGCAAATGACCTCAATCTGTTTCTCCTTCTACAAGTTACAATGATTTGAAATAGACGTTTTCGAGTCATAAGATTTTCTCTGTTTTTTTTTCGTGTGACTACACAAGTACAGACAAAAGCAAAACGCCAGCTGCAGCTGCACTACCATTAGTCTTTATCCTTTATGCCTTAATTGTGAGTGGAGCAGGAAGAGTAACAGATCAAGATCACGGTATGAACGGTTACAAAGATCACTGCTAAAGCGTATCACCATTTCAATAAAACTAAAGGGGCTGAATAAATGTCCTTTTCCTGTCATAAAATCTTAAGATTTTGATCGACATGAAGAGTAACACGAGGATACTGACAGAAGCTACAAGATTATTTATGATTTATGCCTTTTGTAAACCATAAGAACATTTAAATCGTAAACTTGATGGACAAATTGGTTTAGATTGGCTTAAGGATTTCTTTCACACTTTCCGCCTTCCTTAATTGAACAAATAAATCATTTAAAAATTTAGACTACTTTTTAAATAAAAGTCTACTCGAATTTTTGCATCCACCAAGCAGAAAATTTTATCTAGTGTCCTTTCATAAAGCTTCTTTATCTAATTTAAAACCAAAAATCCCGTTTGACCCAGTACATTTTGTACCTAGTTTTTTTACTGGCATTTGCTACAAGGAGGTCGGGGTCGTAGTACAAATAAAAATCTGAGAGGTGATAACAAAAACAAGAATTATTCTTCCTTTATCAATTTTCTTTATCCGCATATCATTTCTCCCCACACACGAATACATGCAATAAAAAATGCATCTTTTTTATCAACCCTATTATTAAAAAAAATACCGAAGAAAATATTTTCAAAGATAATAAAATATCTATTTTCAGAATAACTATCTCTATTTTTATTCTTCCCTTCCAAGAAACACCTTTTGTTTGGTAATGAGCTGCTATCGGATATTTATTCGGATAAAATACACTGAAAATATTTGCAAGAAAAATTCATAAGATGGAGAAACCGATAAAAATGTCAAAAGACCAAGGATATTTTTAACGCTTCGGATATGCCTAGTTGCCTTTAGCACAGCCTCCAACTACAAGCTGGTGTTATCATATCAGCTTATGAAAATGGTAATAAATGCATTACAAGAAATAAATTAAAAATACAATAGAATTGTTAAAGAAAAAATGAAAGATGGGAACTCTGGATATATACAATAAATCATTTTAGCTTCGCGGAATGTCACAATATTATTCTTCAAAGCTAGTTTTGGTATTATACGGTTTCATCATTTTCTATTTCGGCTCTTTAATCTTTTGATCTTGTGTTTACTGCCTTAAATGATGCTTTTGATTTTTTAAAAGCCATAAAACAACCCTCAAAGCTTCAAAGATTCTAAGAGAATTCATTCAAGCCAATAAAATATGATTATGTTGGCAAGTGTACGCGGTTACAAGATTTTAATACTTTTAATATTTTTAATTGTCAGTAAGCTCTCCGCAAATCAGCAGTACATCAGTACAACTCATGTATCACCCTCCCAATGCATGTCAGCTTAAACCTATAATTTTACATTTTCCTTTACATTTCGCACATTTTTAATTTTTCGACATGAACGCTTTTCCCCTTCCTAAATCATCCAGATGGAACGAAGAAACAGCAATTTGGTAATTTGGCATTGCAATGATTTGCTCTGCGCGATACATTACTTTTAAATGCATTCCATTACGCTGCAACTAGAATAATGTTAGCACAAGTGATTAACCCCCGTTCTTCCAACTGACAAAAATAGAATCTATAAGGTAAACATAACGCTCATACAGTTCACTCATACTAATTCGAAAAGCAAACAGAGAACAAAAGGAAATGTTGGAGTTAACGAGGTGCAATCGATCGAGCAAAATTTTCCTACGAAATAGGCAAGATGAAGCCAATATCATAGACTTTTTTTAGCTATCATATTTTCCACATCATCTTTTTTCAAGTATCTTTGAAGTTTCAAGTTAAACCATATAATGTCAAGTAAAACAAAGTCAACAAGTTTACAAAGACCGGTAGAGTGTTCAGAAGCCGCGTTAGAGTAAACATAAGTAGTGTCATGTTTTTAACCTTCACTGGGGTTAAAAGGCTATTGAGTTACTCTCGACTTTAGCGAATCCACTTACACTCGAATATAATCTTTTATGTCAAGATATACCATCAAGCATATGTTAATTGTTCTTCAACTCGAGAAAGATACCATCATATTCTAACAGCTCGAAATAAAAAGTAGTCAAGTTTTTGCCCCTGTCGTCCTGTCATCTTCGAATGTTCTAGACTTCTAGGGTCAAGCTTTTCTTTACTTTTTACACCCTTTCAATTTCAAGAGGTTTATCTTCGTTGGTAAAAAACAAATTACATTCCTTACAGTCATAAAACGACACATGCACAACCTCTGACATTTTAAGTATTGAAGACATTGATCTCTTCATTCCTCACCTTTAGTGCAGAAACAATTACCTAGTTCAACGCTCCAACTTCAAAGTGATAGTTTAGTAAACTCTTTCGTTATATGATATCATTAGCGTTTTAATTGTGAAAACGTGCCGATTTCAATTTTCTCTTTCTTTCACACGTTCCACGCTACACATTCGTTCTGTTTAGGGCGACTTACTGCAAGCTATATGCGACGACGATGACATTTGATCATCATCGATCCAATAAAGAGTTCATTGGGTAGAGAAAATGTTTTTCTAACACCATATTCCACCGACTCCTAATGACATTATCCTCAAGTTCCATTCTTTTCCATAAATTCACCCAAGTCATTAAAGTAAAGTAAGCATATAAAAATTCTTCTCTTCACGCATCATCAGCAGATGACATAAGTGTAACAACTTCAAGAGATGATAAACAACCACCGCCTCATCAAAACTTAAGTTTCAGGTCTAACGAAATTATTCAGATTCTTCCCATCCCATCCCATCATCTTAACCTGACCCTACTGACTACTGACTCATCACATGAAAATATTAACGTAGCTTTACATTTCCTTCCAAAACATTGTTTCAGAGCAATAACCTCTTTAGTGTAAGGAAGCATGTTAAATATCCCATTTTTCGAGAGATCTGATTTTAATTTGCATTCAATCGTAATTACTACATTTCTCGTTTCCTGTTAGGAACATGGCGACCATTCAACATGTCATATGCCAACAATCTCTTTATGTCCTTCAGTTCATGACGAAATGCATACTTCATTAATTTCAGAGGCAATTCTAAAAAGAAAAAAACTCGTCCTTCCTTTTTTTATCGATATTAAATGTCTAAGGAAGTGGTAAAAATGGTGCCATGCTAATGATGACCATGGGACTCATCTCAGATTTAAAGAATCTCTAGAGATTAAGCTCAGCTAATAAAAATTTTATTATTACGACAAACCAATAATTAAAGTTTTTAAGATGTAGATTAAGCCCAGGATTAGTGTTTTATTTGACAGTTAAAAAAATTTACGCTACGAATTTCGAGAGCCAAGGCTAGTTACGAAACACTTAAACTGAATGGCAATAAAAATGCAGCGCTAAGCGTTTTTCAACCAATGCCCTTGTATTATTTACGTTTCCAAATTTTATAGAGGAGTGAGAGCGAATAAAGCACTTGGTCAGCACAACATCACCCAATTCTAAACTAGGTTCTATGGCATCATCATCACATTAGATATCCAAGGAATTTTAATTTATTTTTCATTTTCTTCTGGTGCGTTTCTAAAAACATGACCTGAATAACAAGATAATGTATGCACATCCTCCTAATCTTAATATTTCAATATCACGCAGTTTTTACAAGCACGTGGCAAAAAATATTTTAATAGCCTATAATTTACTTTCATTTCAATGTCCTTCTGAAGCTCCTTAGATATCGGAATTAATTTTATGCTCAAGGCTTCCATTTAATTGTTACGTTACTATTCTAGTGGAATTTAGCCCATTCTAAATAAAAAACAATAGTTCATCCTTTTTGAAATCCTCCTTTTAGGGATTACCTTTAAGATGTTCATAATTCATGGAAGCGTAAGCTCGCAATCCACTCTGGAAAGTGCTGGAAGGACTAAGCAATTCTCCAGTGGGACTTGAGTAACCCTTCAACTCGGAGAATTGCTCTTGTTCGTCATTTTAAAAAGATTTCGTACATCCCAACCAGGGATCTAGGTAACTCTCTCAAAAAAAGTCTACAAAATGAAATGATCATATTCTCCTAATGATTTAGGATCCACGGAGAAGATCGATCGGCTTTTTCCTCTCCACTGAAAAAAGCCGGTTGAGCGATGAAGCCATGAGGGAACATTGTCTCATGCCGCTTTGGCTAGATATATTTTTTTAGTGAAGTGTGCAAAACCTATGGACTTTCTGAGAGGAACGTTCTGCAGAGAAAAAAGTTTCCCGTCTCCCTTTACTTGAAAAGGTGTCGTCGGAGAGTGTCGAAACACTACGAGTAGGTCTATACAGCGCCCCGAACTTCTTTTCTTGTTGACTTTTTAGAGGTCGAATCAACGACATTGTCCAACTTTCCTATTGGAGGAAGGAGAAGGAGGGCACGAAAGTTTTTTTTTAGAAATTGGGGCCTTTGGGTACTTCTCAGAATATAAAAGGGAAACTCCCTGAAACTCAAGTCAATCAGCTAGTCTCGGTTTAGCACGATCCATGTGTGTGGAATGCACGACCAAGAAACAAGAGGCAAATAGACATTGGGAATGTATCCAACAAAATGAAATTTAGGATAATCAGGGTGACCTCACTCATAAAATATATGAAGTTATAGGTACATCCTTCTATAAGGCATGAAGAGGATCTCTCAAGTATTTCCTCCCCCTAATTAAAATTCAACGAAAGGAAAGCAAGCAGACTTAATTGGCAAATTTTGCTTTATTAAATCCGGGGCCCTCGATAACTTCCGCTTCAAAGGGTTTGCTACAAGTTCCAAAATAATACGTTCTATTTACTCGTACGGTCTCACGTAACAAAACTCATTGAGCCCGAAGGAGGACTTTAATCATGGAACAAAAATGAGCTCCGAGTCTCCAAAAGCCTACGGGCCTGAATCAAGCTCTCTTTATGGTTCACATCACCCCTTAAATAATTGCTACAGCTATAACATCAGAATTGAATAAGAATACGTATGTTTCCCATTATGTAACACACGTAAGGCTTCTACATCCATTTTCAATCATGTTATCTCCCTCGTAACACATTTGAAATGCTTCGTTTCACTCTATACAGGTAACATCCTAAGTGAATTTAATAAAAAATATTTTATCTAATAAAATACATGTAATAATCGAACTTTTGAGCGAAAGTAATAAAAGCAGCATGATTTTTTTTTACTGTGGTGACACCTCCAGAAAAGTAAACATAACCACCAAGGACGACTTCCCATAGAGTGGAGAAAATTGGTAAGATTCTATTCTGCAGTGTAGGTACACACGTGCCCTAAAATACCAAGTGATCCATGTATCCTGGATATCATGATCATTACTTCAAAAAACATGATAAATTACACGGTATACTTAGTTGGTAGTAGGCTCACGCTAATGAAAAAAATTTCTCAAGCGAGCGAGCAAATCCATTTTCTTCATTTACACGGAGGCGAATATTAAATGTAATTCTTTGCATTTTCACCATGGCCTATATATCAGCTTAATTATCTTTTCTCGAATCATCCGCCTTCTCAGCAGGCTATTCAATTTTTCGCATCGGACAGGAAGCTTCCTGGAGAACAATCTTTGAATGCTTTCAATTTTTTAATAACTTCCATGAATATATGAATGAAACAGTAGACTTTTTTTATACCCCGCTGGCGTTAAGGTGTTCCCGACCTGTTATAAGATGAATAAGATGAAAGCTCTGTTTCGCTCGGCCTGTGAAAATGGCAGAGAGCTGCCATGCCGACTTCTTCAGAGATAAAGGATCCCACTGTGTGGAGAGACACACAGGTCGCCCTTTCTTTCTGGGCAATAAGGCATATTCTTTGTTTAGCATAGCATGGGGCCATACGAAAAAAATTGCAAGTTTCCATTTTCCATTCACCATAAGTTTTGAATTTTTGGAGAAATAACATCCAAAAATTCAGAAAAGTACCTAAGTAGAGCAGAGATTTTTTTACAAGGGGGTAAACAGCAGCATAGAGTCACCTGAACAGTATATTTTTAAATAGAAAAGCTACTTTATCTTCACCTGTCAACTGCATAGCTTTAGAAAACTGAAGCGGGGGATGATTGATGATGTACAATGTAGATGACGGAGTCGGGTGGAGAGAATAATTTGACGTGTGGGAGTTGCAGTTGGGAGTTACTACCAAAATATAAATATACCATATCTGCAATTAAACAACCTGGTTCGGATTCAGTTTAGTGCTTTACCTTATTTCTACAAACTGATAGATAAATTATTTCCTTTGTAGTCGTAGTCAGAAAACCATTCAACAAGTAACAGTTCCTGTCACTCCAAGGTCTTCAGGTGAAAACACAATTTTGGGAAACCTCTACAGTGAAAGTCAACCTCGCAGTAAGCTATAACCTCGTAAACCAATCAGTTATAAATTGATTTATGTTGATGTTTCTACAATGAATAAAAAAGTCAACTTTCAACTTCAAAAATCGGGAGAATTCTTCTTGACAGGTTTCATGTTTCATGCTCAGATCAGCAACGTCGAACAATAAAATTACACCCCCAAACTTCCTATCCAGGCATATTGTGACGCACAAGGACAAAATTTAAAAACGTTTTACCGAGAAAGATACGGTCGGAGTGTCGCAAACTCTGGTGTGTTGCTTCAAAATTTCCATCAAAAATGATAAATCAATTTTCTGGAATTTTCCTCCCTGGAAGGAAACAAGGAAAAGCACTTCCTCCATGAAACTAAATTTTGAAACTTTCATTTGCCTTAATACTCTATCCATAGGGTCTGCTGTCAAAATCCATTTGGAGATTGTAAGTCCTCTTCCAATTTGTAATCCTAATGGAAACTAGGAGGGAGCTTACAAAATAAGTTGTTTGAGCAAAGAACATCTTCCCCATCTTTTTTCCTAGTCATCAATAATGCATCGTACTTTCCTCCTAAAATGGACTTTGGAGTGTGAAAGAAACTTTTTCTTTGAGATTAAAGGATTCACTCTAGGAAAACAATCAGTCTTGGATAGAAAATGAGAAAAAAAAGTAATCATTCTCAAGGAGAAAGGCTTAAATAATTTTTGTTCCGTGAAAATTTCTCTTTGATCATTGATAAGCTAATTTTCATAGTGTGCCAATCCTCCATAAAAGATCTAAGTAAAAACCCATTGTTTCGCCTTGAGATCCCCTAAAATTTACATTATTTTTAGTACAAGAGAAAAAAGTTGCCTCGTGCCTGTCAAAAAATAATTTCGGAAAAACCATCAGCATCCACTCCAAAATGTGGTCCGTTCCTGCCTTTGCATAAAAACTTCCACGACATACACTTAGGGGTTTCAGAAGTAACTAATTTAATCCAATGCAATTTGAGTTGCATAAAAAGGGTTCAACTTTTTCTCCGTAATATTTTACTTTGCATTAGACATGACTAGCGGAGAGCACCTGGTCCGTAAATTTTTCCGTGACAAGTAGACATGCATCTATCTCTAGGAAGGCTCTTTCTCTCTCACTCATGTCATTTCTTTCATCTCATCACATTTATGCCGCTGGTGAAAGCATTAAATAAAAGCAGCGTAAGTTTTTCCGCTTACGGAGAATGTACGTATTGACCCAGTTTCCACTATTTACTTTCGGGAGATAGAAATGCCTTTTATCTGAGACCGGCATATTCCCACAGAGATCCTAGAAGCAAATCCCTCTTTCGAAAACTTCCATCTAGAAATGGCATTTTGCAAAGTGGACCAAGGAAACGAACCTCGTCAAAACCAGAAAGCTGTTATGTTCACTCTATGTACTTAATGAATGGTTGCTTAAGTTGGGGCAGAGTGAAACCAGTGTTAGTCAACCCTATCTGAAAAAAAACCCTCATTCAAATTTAGTAAAGTGCACTGGGAAAGGCGCAGCAAAACTACTTCTTTAAATTCAAACAATAGGAGAACGAAAGCAATTTCATCCTTTGAGATGACCGATTCCCCATTGAAAAATGCCATCCAGTTAACTGCCTCTTGCAAAGTTTCTCGTGTGCAAACACTCATCAAACTGAGAGTGGGAGAGAACAAAGGGAAAAGTAAACTTGAGATAATGACAAGGTTTGGAGGATTTTCCGACTCTGACAAAAATTAAAGAGTACAAGGTTTTCACTCTTAAAAGGATTTTTCAGACGGAAACTACTTGAATTTAAAAGTTCAAGTGAACAATTTAGGTCTTGTGTACGAGATACGAACCAAGTCTCATATTGCCCATGTTAACTCTTGCTTACAATAATTCAAACTGATTTTCTAATACCTTTCCTCCTTCTCAAAATCTAGGTAGTTTTTTTACGAGAGTGTGTTATCACCATCTAAAAACTATTTAAAAGTATTTTTACATTCTTATATCATGCTCATCATCTTCATCGGTATATCGGCCGTAATAAAACCGGGAGAAACGTAGCCGCTCATCTTTGCTCCTACAGAACAGCTCGTTTTTTCTCCTTTAAACGCAAATAAAAAGCTTAGAGACAGGCATGAATCGCATTTTAATGATTCCTTTCCACTTAAAAATCACATTCGATAAAGTGCCTATGTGTAATAAAACGAAACACCTACTTAAAGCCTTCTACGACTTAAGTCTGCGTCGTCATCTTAAATTGCCTTGATATGACAGCTCCCGAGCTGCAAAGTCACTACAAAAGTTCTTTTATTTACGTAATAAAAACTTTTTCATGAATTTTCTCATTTGCGTAATAATCGCTGTACACATAACCATCCTTCAATTGATGGAGCAACAGTGAAATTTTCGGTACGCTGAGTACACTCTAAGCTTCTCCAGATAAATTACGAAAAATTATAGCGAGCTTAATTATCACTGCAGTGTCAAATTCTAGTAGGCTTCTCATTAAAAACTCACTTCTGCGGTTGAGCCTACATGGCCACAGTTTTATTTCGATGTTATGATTCGGCCAATAAAAAAAAACTCGTCTTATTTTACGACTCTGTTTGTGCGGCTAGGCCCAGCCAGTCGGTGAATTTTATAGTGGATTGTTAACCCAATTTTAAGAAACGCTTACGACTCTCTGGTATTTTTACTACAACACCACCCCAGCCAACAGGAATCCAAGGCCTTGCTCATTCTAAGCTTGAAGGAAAAGTAAAACGATCGATCTCTCCCTCTTTACACCTAATTATGTCGGCAAGTTTTTCCTCCCTCAAATATCCAATTTTAAAAACTTTACATGAATCCGACAGTTCCACAGATGTTAAAACTAAGCTATGCATGTTTCCATTTCCTCCTGAAAATCATTTTCTAGTTATATTTTTTGAATATTGAGAAGTTTCTGACAGGGGGAAATATGACGCCCACACTCGTTGGATTCCCTTCCAATTTCTCCGTCGGTTTCCAGGCTTCCAGAGGTTTCTTGAAGCTGCGATAAAAGAGCCTATTGTTCATGTGGATTGGAAAAGCAAAGCGGATTTTCTGACATTTCCGTTTCTACTTTCCATCAGCTCACTTCACCCATCAAAAAATCAATTACTGCTTGAGCTTGATTAAAAACAATGGGCTTTGGGGGCTCTTGGTTTATGGAATCAATATGAGTAATGTATAGTTTGTTTTGTAAGCATTCATTACATTAATTTACTGGAGAAAATTGCTGACTTGGTTTTCCCTATGGTACTTTCTCTTCTCCGTATAGGCTAGTTTTATTTGTTGTTTTTGGTGGAGTGACTGACGTGATAAAGACAAAACAGGTAAATGTGAATTTACTCACGTAAGTTATCTCGTCTTTGTGGTGGGGAACAAAAGAGAAAAACTTTGTTTTTACAACTTTATCGAGACAAAAGATCCATGAAACAATACATTGTTTTTTTTTATATTCTGCCATAACCACACTGTATTTTATGATCAGCCTAATGAGTTCAACAAAGAGCGAATTACTTTACTCCATTATGATCCCTACTTACGCCAGAGGACAGGGAACATGAAGGACGTCACGCAAAAGAATAGAGAATTAAAAGGATTTTGGCACAAACCTTTCTCTTATGTTCGAATTTTCCTTTAAAGTCATCCAATGCTTTCTCCCACCTTTCCCTCTCCTCCTGATCCCTGGAAAGCAAGAGGTAGTGACGCCAGTTTGCTGAGTCAAATCCCCAATGGCAAGTCCGGTTCTCTTGTCGACGATGAGAGTGGGCGACGAACCGAATGGGTGAGAACAAGCCCTGACATTCCACACACCTGAAGAAACAAAACATTTTGCGGGATTAATACGAGGCCAAATAAAAGCCATTACGACTTTAGCTTCAAAATAACACCTAATTCATTCAAGTCAAAGTCAAAAAACCTCTTGGAAATCGTGGCTTTCTTGTTTACGTCAATCTCTGTCCCTTTCACTCCTCTAAAGTTGACTTGAGCCATTTCACTAAATTAAAATGATTATGGGGTGAATCTATTAATGCATTTGACAAATCTCTTGAGCCGACATAAGAATCCTTGATTTTGGACATGTTACACAATTTGCATAATTAGTATGAGCTTTACGAAATGAGCTCACTCCAAAAATATGTTTTTCTTTGGTGAAACAGGATTCATCCAACGTTAAGTAGAAATCACTGCGTAGTTATGTTAATTTGGCCAGTTTTTAGAGTTCGATATGCCCATTCATCTGGACACTACATCCTACATTACCCTCGTAACATTAAATTAAAGTGCAGTTGCATAATTGGAAGAGACTTATCTCAAAGAATTTATTAGCTATAATGGTACCTACTACTCACCAGCATCAGACCAGACAGTAAATGGAATCCTCATCTTAATTGAAAATCCTTATAAAATTTATAAATGGACTTGCATTTATCTAAATGACCCAACTCTACATTTAAATTGTAATACTTTCTTTTAGCGCAGAAGTCATATTCTCATGAACCATTGAGATTCCATTTGCATTGAAGATATTGAAGTTAATAGAAAAATCAATTTAAATTTTCTTTGATTATGATATGGGATAGTATTATAAAGCCTATCCCATCCAAAGATCTGCATTATAAATTGCCAATTGAGCCACCACCTGGATTTATGAGTTTATTCATGTGCCCCAGTCCCACCCTCAAATTGTCAATTGAGTATATTGAACAAAGCTCTGGCTCAATCGTAATCTCCATCAGAGTTTTTTTAGTCGCCATCACCCCATCAAATCAGTCATTGCCTCACCCCGTATATGGCAGACATCAATTTTCAAAATCAATTCATACTCCTTTCCTCCAATAAAAAGAGTTGATTGACAGCTTATATTACCCACAAGCAAATTTTCTGGTGTTGGGTGAAACGTGAAATACTCAACTTATTATAATGTAACCATCTTTTCATGGTACAATTTGCAAATCGAATTCGAGAAGACTCCAAGTCAGACTTTAAGTTGAGCATGATATTCAGATTAATTTATTATTGCAAATATGCTGCCATTTTCTTTGATGGATTATTTTAAAAAGAATTGTTCCAAAATGCAATCTTTTCAGATCAAAATATCCATATTTAATGTACGACTTAACTTTTAAAAGCAAGAAATGAGAAATATTTAAATTACTGCGACTCCACTGAAAATGTCACCTATGAGTAATTCCTGGAAAAATTAAGTCATGACCTTGTACTCTTAAAACAACAAAATTGCATTTTTCATGGTCTTAGATGTCATCATCACATGAATTTAAATTTAGCTACCGATTCCTTCAAATTCTGGTCTGATGAATCATGTGGGAAAACGCGGAGCAGCCTAAAGAGGCTATCATGACAGTAAAAAGGAATTCTGTAGATTCTCACGCGTAAAAATTGAATTAATGTCAGATCATGAATTCTTCAAATGATGATAATGTACCTCGTTAACTCCAATATTTGAGATTACGGAAGTACCTAGTACTATAAAATATTCAAATGACCAAAATACATCTTAATACTGTGGGAAAGCCCGTCACATGATTAGTTTTTGTCCACGTGATACTAAAATTACTTAAATAAATGTGACTTACTCAACACAGAGAGCATCCGGCTTATCATACATTTGCGGCATCACAATCCCTTTGCATTTCCCGAAGCATTCGTGGTACACTCGGAAACTAATTCCGGTCCCTGTACCTCTTCCTCCCCTTGCCAACGACCCGACCAAAGACTTTGGAGGATTTCGATGAAGAAGTGAATTGACTAGACGTTCAGCATCCGTTTTTGTAATTAAACCACAAGAATGCGCATTCATGGGGATGACTCCCGTCACTTTCAGAACTTCCAGTTGATCGGATGAGCATCGTGAACAGAAGATCTGAAGCTCGTCACACACCTTAAAAAAATAAAGAAAACAAGTCATTACTCAATTGTTCGTACACTATCATCTTGCTTGCTTTACTCTCCCTCCCCCACCCCACTTTCAGGAAAATTACTTGTTTCCATAAACCATAATCATGTCTAATGGAGCTTTAACGAGCCCATGTAATTTTCCATATTGGTCACCTAACTATCAATACACTCTAATGTAGCCTCCACCTATCATTCCCTCCCGAACCTTAATATTTTCTAATGGATTTACGCGGAACATGACCAAAACCTTATTCCTCATATTTTTTACGCAACTTGCTCCTCCATTTAGTCCCCATAAACAACTCCTTTTATAGTTATGACATAAAAGACAAGAAAAGAACCTGCATTAATGTTCTTACATTACCACCAGCCATGTCTCAACGACCATCGAAAGCATATACATCATTTAAATACCTATACATCCATCCCGCGATAAAAAATACATGAGTTGTGTTGCCTTAACTCACGCTCACTTTCCAACTGGATAGGCCGATAGGCCACGATGAAAAGGAAAACGTGAAGGAAGGAAAGAGTAAACATGCAAGTAAGATATTACTGTGTTTGTATGCACACACGGCATTCTCCACTAAAATATAAAAAAACGCGAAATGTGTATACAAAAAGGCAAGACTCATTTTTTAATAAGAGAACAACGACCCCTCCGGTCGGCCGTTGTCGCACGACGCATTAAAAGTAGGCATCATATTGCATTGTACAAATGTTTAGCTGATCCATACGGTTTTTTATGTTTTGCCAAATCCTATGAAAAATACCTACGGATAAATGCACTTCAACACCACCTACGAAGATAAGGTGGATTATTAATAGACTCTTGGCTAATACATTTAGATACCAGGACCAAGTTTCCATGATATGCCAGAGTTGGCTTAATTATGGGCGGAATCAAATCAGCGTATGTTTTTATTCACCTTTTTCGTAAACCTATTCCAAATACAGTTCAGAGTTTGTGTAAGAACAATAGAGTAAGTAATTTAAGTAATCCACTCAATTAGTAACTTTAAAAGATTTATTCCATTATCTTTCATTTGCAACGAGAGAGGAGTAAATTACACTTTATTAGAAACTAAATGACAGAGAAAATTACTCTTAATCTAATAAATATAAAAACCATTCCGGGACTCCCTTCCCATTTTCATCTATTACTTTTCAACAACTTACTGTCCAGCATTTACCGAACAACTCATTTGTAATTCAAATCTAGTTTCCCTAGCCTGGAGAGAAAACGCCAGTCTTCATTTCCCCTCTACTATGTCCCTGTCAACGTCACGTTGACTGAACTGGACCACGAAGCTCTAGTGGAGCAGTCGGAAGTACACAACTTTTCTAGCCACCTCTAAGTACTAAAGCAATTCGGTGAACGTCCTCTGATTCATTTGAGAGGTGACTTACCCGTCGATCAAAATCAAGCGAAGGACATTTTACGACAAGGCTACTGTCATGGTGTCATGTCCATACTGATGTTTCAACATAACCCAAATCGAAAAAATTCTGGTGTAATATAATAAAAAATCGATTTTATAAAATAAAATTCCAAGCCAAGTAGGAAATTCAATATAATATTCAGCTACCTCTATGAGCACACTTTCAGCGCAAATTAGACCTATGAAAATGATTCAATAGAAATATGCGTCCTTTATATAAACCCTAAACGTCCTTTGGTTTCCTTTCATACATTATTCACTGGAATTAGGCAACATGCAGCCTAACCTAATCAAAAGAATGTAAAAAAAAAACAAGTATAATGGTATCAAATGAACTAAAAAGCGTATGAACGTCAGGCTGCAAAAAGTCGGCCAAGAAAATACGCTGTACTATTTTATTACAAGTTTTTTCCCCCTATCAGTTTAAAATGCGCTAAAATAAAACACGACTACTATGCTCATAATACTCTTCTCATGTAATTTTGTGCAGGCGTCCTGCGACGTCGTCTACACCACCACCATCAATTTTACAAGTTATACTGAGGAAAAAACAGAGTTTTTATAACTCTCTTAACTGCACAGTGCAGACTATTTAGGAGAGCCTGTGTCACTACCATTATTATTAAAATTGCTCTCATGGCGAAAAAAAACAAGGGAAGAGACAGCCAAATGCAGAGAGCCACGGGGTAAATAGTAGTAGTACCAACTACAGAACTACACCAACAAAATAACATTCGACTTGAACACGACAAGCATTAAATATTTCACTATTAAAGCATACCGGTTTACCGGTTCTTTCTGCGTCATAAAAATACTTGAAATAGGTGTATTGAGTACATTGTCTCTTCAAATAAACTTCCTTCGAGAAAGAATTTTATGTTTTATTGTCTACCCAAAAACAACTAACTTGACCATAGAGCAGATAGAAGATTGACCATTTCTCAAGACTCAAATATTTTTTACTCTTGCAGATTGTAATGAAGCTTTTCCAAATGCGATTTTATGTCAGTGACAAACGACTACCAGCGGGAGTCCATTTTTCATTATTGATTTACGCGAGAGTCATTGCAAAGTCTGCTTTAATCATGATTAAGATTAAATATTCTAAAGTAGTTTAATTAATCTACTACACTTGAGTTTCTTAAATCCTCATTTTTTTCCAATTTTCGCATGCGATTTTCTCAAAATCTTGATTATGTTACGTAAAGTACCATAGATTAGGCAAAAACCTATAATTTTTTCACAGGTTTGATTTCTCGCCAAAGTTCAATCAAATATGCTCAAAACAATACATTCGAACAAACAACCTGGTAAAATATTTGAAGTATAGGCACGAAACACAACCTTCAATTATATCTTTCTGGTATTTGTTCGCATGGTCTGTAGTTTCAATCCAAAGTGTGCCTACGTCCCCGCCTATTTCGTCGCGTTTTCCTTAGCGAAAATCCCTCAACCTCAACTTAATCTAACTGGACAGAATAGAATAATAAAATAGTATTCCCGACCACAGGTGCGTATACAGCCGACCGGAGTTCACTAAAATATTCATGGCTTCCAAGTTCCAACATTTTCAATTAGACACGTAAACAGAAGCTTCGAGCAGTGTACTCCACCTCATAAAATTTTCCATTTATTCTCTCAAAAGAATTTCCTCAAATTGCATGTAGTCTACTCCCTAGTCACCTAAATTTAAAGTGCAGACAAGTAGTCTGTTTAGAATATTCATTACAGTGTATACATAACTCTTACAAACTGACATTCAGATGACCTTTTCCAATGCCAAATATACTTTGTATTCTCATTCTCCTTCTCATCATTGTTGAGTGTAGTCTCTGAGCAGAAACATGTAAAGTCATTTCAACTCATTTTCTCGTATCGATTTATTGGGTTTCATGAGCTCTGTCTGACATTTAAACAATTCCTTTTCACCCCAAAAAAACATCTAGAGTCTAGCCTGTCTACCATAAAAAGCTCTTGTACAGGTAACGCTAGAAGAACACACGCTTGCGCTAATATTTTGCATCAAAGACAAACCCTGACCATATCCAACCGAAAAGAGAGTGTATCATGCAGCTCAACATCAAAGCGCAGTGCTAACTGTACTCTTTCTTCCCATCATGACGTTTATGATTTATATAGCATGCCAAGAGCTCGTTATGTTGCTTCTAAACCTCATTTTTTATTCTACTCTTTATGTAACTTTCATCTAAAAATTTTAGTTTCTTGCTAGCGAGTCTGCCTGATCCCGCAATTTAGAGAAATTGAACGAGTCACACAACCAGCTAAGATTTAGCTAGACTGTATAATACGTAGGTATATCTAATGTCTCCCAAAATACTTATTTATTTGGGCTCCAGGCACAAAAAAAAACATTTCCCATGATAAATGACGAGCTTTAGTCTCTGTCCTTCATTTGACATTGAATGTTTTTCCTTTTCATACGGCTTCTTTCCCTACTCGTCTGGTCTGGTCGATCGAACGGTCGGTCTTCCAGGCTAGCCGCATGATGCGGGCGTATACGAACATAAAAGGATTCCCTCACATGGAAAATCGTAGAAGCCAGACTTTTCCAGTCCCTCTAGTCCCTCTGCTCACTCAGATCCTATAGCCCTATGCCCTCTACCTTACATTTTACACCATAACACAAAAAAAAGATGGAATTAAGCTAATTTTTTTTATCCAACTTCATGGATACATAGATCCCAGTCTCTTTAATAGATTAATACACGAGGAACATAGTAATTCCAGTGAACAAAGTCCATTAAGAAGACTTTTTGTACTTCATTCATTCACGACCCATGACATTAATATCTTCCATAATTCCAGCACATTCTGGTAATTTCTTCCGCAAAAATTTAATCCAATTTTCGTAGACGGCTCGTCTATTACCCAGCCAGAATTCCAGATAGCATATCTACCTATGTATCTACCTGGACTAATGAATCATGTGAGTATCACAAGAGTACAAAGGCATCCAGCAAGAGCTGATTCCCATCTCATCAGGAAAATTGAGTGCCTTGGCTATGTGCGTGTAGCGTATACTCTCCTCTCTCGAGCATATTTTCAAGAAGATAAAAAATGCTGATTCAATGTAACCACGTAGGGAAATGCATGGCACAATGTATGATTTATTATTAGTATCCGCCCGTCACGTCAACTACGAAAGCTAGTCTAGGACGAGAAGTTTAGACAGAGACACGACAAGGAGTCTTTCGTTTCACCTTGAAAACAGAATATGTAACAAAGCCAATCTAATCGGTTACATAAACACATAAAGGCATAAAGTGGTCATATGCAGTTTTACTTGGCTACTACTCAAAATTCAAGTCCACGTTACGTGTAAAATTTGAGAGCAATTATATGTACCATTATATCCAAGTTAAATGCTATTGTGTCGTTCGTTATTTCTGTAACAGAAACAGAATGTACTCATGCAAATTAATGAGAAGCTACTAAAAGAAATGGTGGTAGGTCTAGGTTCCAAACTGGAAACCGTAGGCGTCAGTGAAGACTTTTCCTTGAATGAACTCTATTAGTAAATTGCCTAAATAATTTAATTCAAAAGGTGAAATTAAAATAGACAAAAGCTTGAAGCTAGAAAAGCTCATGAGATGCAGCTAGGATAAGCCAACTTGAGAGGATTAGAGAGTTTTCGCAATCCTCTACCAAACACATACTGGAAGGCTGACGCCGAGTCCAAAACTAGTCTGAAGTCTGTTTTCCAGCGAGAGACATTCATAGATTTACATAATCTTGTAAAACATGCAATCCTTTTTAGATCCAGACAAATGCCTAATTCAAATTAGTACAAATTGCGAGCAAGTTCAAAATAATGTAATACAAGAGCTACTACATTTCCACTGGATTTATCCATTTATCTGGGGAGAGTTACGAATGACGTCAGGAATGCTACAAAAAAACATTGGCTTATAGCCTGACAGCTTGAACAAAAAACTTCAAGGATGACACCGTATATCAGCTTAAAGCTTGTATCATGTCTGACCTACTGATTGACCTGCAGATGAAGCTGATGAAAGACAGCTCTTCAGAAGCATTAAAATGTAAAACTTCCTTATCAATTTTTCAATCACATTTAACCTGCTTTCAGCCTCCGATGGTGCGCAGTGTGCAGAAATTTTCCGATTTACAATGCATCATACAAAGCATATATAAATTTATGTAGCGTCTGGGGGAGCTATACTGGCTGGGTCATGGGGGAATGTGAAAAAGGCAAAAAAAAACTGTTGACGATTGCTTCATTCAGTATCAAACCCTTAAAATAAACTGTATTTTTACAGTTTAATCCAGTAAACAAAATTAATTATGGCTCTTTAAAAAAAAAAATAGGAATCGTTGAATGTCAGTTGAAAAACTTTTCAGTATTTTTAGAAATTCTATTAGGAGAAAAGGAGGTACCAAACGTTAAGATAATAATCACAATACATTATGTATGCTCCAGCTTGACTTAACTTGATAATGATGACACGCTGTGACATGAAACATCACGAAAACCTGAAAAGCTTTGTCAATTTGAGGATGTAACTTGCAAAAACTTTTTTGATTGAAGTACCAAGCAATTACCTCAATCTTTTGATGTCCTTGCTTCAATTTTGTATGTATTCTCTTGAATAAAAAAAATTAAAGCTTTTGTACTCTTTTAATGTAGTTTCCACCGAAATCTATTCTTTCCAGTCAAGTAAGCACGTGGCTAGAACGCATCCCATCAACTGAATATGAGTTTCAACCAAGTAGAACAAAACTGAAACTTTTGCTCCCTTTCATTCTCCACAACAAATGCTCCCATCCATACAAATTCTGTTATTGTCATTAGCGCAGCCTTAATTTTCTTTTATTCCATCCCAAGAACATTTTTTTGCAGGGAAGAAGGTCACCCAAAATGAAAAACAATTTCAGCATTTTACACTACATCAATCAAGATCCACATTGGTAAATCTCCTTGATACAGACGTACAAAGTCTGTTGGAGTTTGTGTACCTACTTGCAGACGAGTGTTTGTCCATCAGGCATAAGTAGGATACTTCAACTTGCAATGTTTTCATGTCTGTGCATCTCCAAACCAAATACATAATCATAATATAATCAAATCATATATCAAAATATTCTCTGATATTGCATGGTTCGCGCAAAAAAAAAACATTTTGTACTTGATATGAATGATAATCATAATCACGATGTATCAATCGTCCACCATCCATGCATCCTCATCCTCACTGTATCTTGATTCATTTACCAATGGAAAATTACTCGGATACAGCCTAGAGCCAATATAATCATAATCACGCAACAGTCCAACTATTCAACCAATGAATTTAAGAGTTTTTGCATCCCTACAAAAAATATTTCAATGTAAATTTCAATCCATTTTTAATATTCTCTGATAGGCAGCAGCTTATTACAGTGCTAATGAGATGGCATTCCCTTGGTGTCTGCTGAGGAGACAAGGTGTAATGTAATGAATTTATGAATTTATATCTCCACAACACATTAAATTTCCTCAAGACAAAATTAATTTTTGGGACTTTTTCCATCAAACAAAATCCAACGATAAGTAAGTTCGTTGACTTGCTGTTCAGCCAAAAAGTTGACAATGTTACAAATGCAAGTGGGTTCTGACCTCGTGTCCTGCTTTCCCTTTCATTTCGTTTCATACATCTATTGTACCTGTAATCAACCGAAAGGATCTAGGTACAAAAGTCATCCATCATCAAACATCAACGAACCAAATAGCCACGTTATATTCTACTTAATGCGTAATCCAATTTATTCCATTACATTGAGGAAAACATTGAGAATCACGTCGCGACTCGCGACGACCAAACCGCCTTCATTTTTATTTTCAAAAAGCACAAAAGTTTCTTTTGTACTCAATTCGAGCAAGAGTACAAGAGTACAAGAGTAGTGACCATAGCACGCACTTTTACAGCCAAGGTTTTATAGGTACTCATAACTACCAACTCTTGCATGTTACCAAAAAATAAATTGCTTCAAAACAATTTTCCCCTAGACTACTCAGGATAGCGTTAACTTTATGGAAATTTAACTGAGAAAACATATTTCAGTATTCAGTTCCGAGAAATATTGGTCCATAATTTTTCGACATTTTTACCAAGCAAAAAACGACGAAACTTCTTAGGGTTGAACAATCCCTACATCTTCTTGGGCTCATTACTTATGTATCTGTGTCCGAAAAAAAATGTTGCGAAATACGTTATTCTCTAAAAATTCGTTTTTGTCACAACCTTTCGATATGCCATTCACAATACAAACTTTGAGACTAGGGAAGTGTAAAAATAATTCTAAGAAACGCGTAAAAATGGATGCCACCATATATCATATTTTTTTCAAGAGCCACTCACAGTTTTTGACTTTTCTTGGCTCGTAGTCATAATGTAGACGAGACTTGAGAATATTGTAGACAGCTGCTAATAATCATTCAATAATAATATGGTAACACTGAAGCAAAATCAGGTTAAAAAGTACTAAATGTGTTTCAAATTAAGTTTGACTTTTGAGAAATGACTTTTGAGATTTCTCAACGAATATTTTTCTCGGTAGATTAAGATTAAATTTTTTAGATTGTACACATGGCAACAATAGACAAAGTAAAATTTTTTCAAAGGCTTGCGTAGGTATGAGTAACCGGCACACAAATAACGATGTAGCAAACCTCAAGTATTCAAAGTGTTTTCGAAATGGTCAAAAGACTAACGCCAAAAGGACAAACCCCTTGAACAATGTAAGATCAAAGCTATATAAAAAATGCGTGAAGTGAGTGTACAGCGTTCATTCACTTTATCTGCCCCTTTCCTCTCACGACCATATCTTCAAGATAATAGCCGTGTAAGGTAAAGGAGGCTGAGTAATGAAAAATTATAGATATTTTTTACAATATGTACGAAGCATGCAGACAAACACACTAGACATCAGACAAGAGAGAAGACAACAATGAAAAAATAATCACAATGTGATATTATTTATTATGATGTGATGAAGGTACTTTTTCTTTACAGCACATAGACCATAGACCAAACACGGATGTGTACCAGATATTTTTACGACGAGGAGTACGCACTTTTACAAAAAAAAATATTGGCTAAGAGCGATATGATAAACAAGCTTAAGGATTTTTTTTATTCGTAGAATGCACTGTACGTTTTGCGTCTTGATCGCATTCTTAAATATCTTAAATATTCTATTTTGCCCGGAGGTGAAAGAGACCACGTTGCTCATGATGAGGATGAACACTAAAGGTCATTACGTCGTTTTGCACTAAATTATTGGCATTTTCATACATGATGATAATGATAATTGCTTTCCCTAAACAATAGAATGTTCTCTACACTTTTTTTCGCAGTTCTAGCGTCGGTCACTCAACCACTTAGGATTTGGATTTCAATAAATGGAAAAGGAGCTGTGTATTTCAATTTAAAATCGTATCAACCAGAGCATTAAATTATAAAGACATAAAAATTTTTGTAAATCGTGTGGAGACTGATGATGGTACGTTCACTGGAAAGCTTGATTTGTAATGATTCCGTGTAGACCACAGAGGATGTATGCATGACACTACATAATCTCTACTCTTTTACGCTAAACCTCTCCTCCCACCAAAAAAAAGACGTTGGAAGTTTAGAGTGTAGCGGCACGTAGACAGACAGACACTAAAATTACGATCAATTTTTATGACTTTATATTTATTATTTTGTAGTTTTGTGGCCATCATTATTCCCTGCAAAAAAAATGGAGAGTCGACGAGACCGAAGGAAAAATGAAAAAAATTAATGTAATGATAATGGTAATAATGCAACACAATAATAATCATCATTATTATCAACATTATCAACGTCATGATCATGGTCTCGTTCTGCTTTTTGAGGAGGATAGCATGTGTACCAATGTTAACATTCAAGCTCTTTTCCTACGAGGCATGTTATTTTCTCCGCAAAGGAAAAAAAACATTCCATTCTTGAATGTCTTCTTGAATAGGGAAAAACGTGCAAAAAATACGAAGCCGGCAAAATTATAATGTGCGATATGATACAAAGGGGAAATGTGGAGGTATTAAGCCTACCTAAATCGAGAGACGTGTGAAATGTAGGCAGGCACAAAAGACGCAATTTCTTGGCTACATTTTCATACACTTTCTATGTAAAACGATTGCGTTTGAAGAAAACGAGTTTTGTAACTGAAAAATGAAATATTTCTTAGGCTTTATGCTTTGAATTATTTCTGGAGCTTATTTTTTTTCTTATCAAGAATCACATACAATCGCTTCTGTAAGAATAAATGAATTTATCAGAATTGTAAAGAATGATGAGAAGCCGGAAAATGCAAAATAATATTGAAATTTACACTCGAAAAGAGATTCGTTTTGGTCTCAAAGAATAGAATATTTATTTTTGAAATGGTGTTAGCATTTTGTCTTTTTGTTCGAAAAGACTTGAGAAAAAGGAGAGCAAAAAAATATATTTTTACATATTCTTGACCTGATGCAGATAAAAAAAATGGGATTGGAGTGTATACAGACTTACAGAGCAGACTAGCTGACTCTGCAAACTAAAAAAAAGAGAAGCCATATTTCACCCTTTAAGTCACATTCACACTTCAGATTCAGAAAGGAAAGCTTTGAGGTGAGATCTGCTCCATACACAAAAGACGAAAACATTAAAAGGTTCGCTCAAATGTGAAAGATAAACTTGAGCAAAATTAAATTTCAATTTTGTGAGAAGACTGAGAAGACGCGTCGTCGATAAAGTCGACGAGAAAAACAAGACAAGAAGAAAAGCTAGATAAGAAGAGTCAATATGACAGTTGAGGATGATGTCAATAGGCATCAGAGTTTGATGAAACGAACTGTGGCGATATGAACTTTTTAACTTGTACACATATCGTCTCCGATTAAATAAATAAAAAACTGCAGGCAGAAGCCGGTTCAAAAGAGTACAAGAGCTTTTTGCTCCGTTTTGTCGAAGCG